>JAXQQM020061153.1:0-23207 GCA_034641835.2 Pinus albicaulis
TCCACTTATGTGCAAGGTCGACCAGATTTGTAATGTAGGCTTGGAGCCCCAACAGATGTGTCACACACCCTCACAGATGGATATATATTGGTTATCCACCACTATGTTGGAGGTCATTTTCACCATCACTCATAACACATTCTCTCTCTGCATCTGATTGGTTCGATCATCATCTTGGAGGCTTCTCTTCACTCACACATGGGAAAAAGCAGCAGCTAGGGTTTCAGTCTGTTCTAGGGTTTCCAACGCAGAATTGACCAGCGTTGACTTTGGTCAACACTTGGTCAAATTGACCCAAAACTCTCCCTAAACTTCGATCTCCTCAATCCGCATTTTTTGGCACAAAAATCGAGGCTCAATGTTGACTTTGACTTGGCTGCATTGACTTTCTGCTGCTGCTGTTTTACGTTGACCATTGACTGGACAACGTTGACTTTTGTTGACTTTGGGTTGACTGTTGCAGAAGTTGTCTGAGAGGGTTGTGTGACACATTCTCATTGGCTGACCATGAGGAGACTTTGTTGGTTGAAGCATCCTATTGACCGTCGTAACGCACCACAACACATATTTTGTTGATCTAGTTAAGTGTATTTTTGGCTTGTCTTTCGTCGATCTATTAGTATGTTCTATCAGCGTTTTACTTTCATGTTTATGTGATTGCTATTTGATATCGAGTATAAAGTAAATTTGCATCAAGCATAGAACATCTACGAAAATTTACATGGTATCGGAGCTAAGGTGAAGACAAAGCCCAAGTTTGTATTGAGAACAATCACTGAAGAAGTAGCATTTGTCAAGGACCCATGGGTACTGCAAATTATAATGGCTTTATAGCTGATGACAAGTTAACTGGCAAGGTTGACTTTCATGCTTGGAAGATGTCTTTGGATTTGATGTTGGAAGACCAAGATGTCATGGACTATGTGCAGGGTAAAATCCAAGAACCTCCATCATCTGCATCTGCTGCCACCAAGTCAAAGTATAAGAAAGGGGAAATCAAGGCAAAGTTGATCATCCGGGATTCCATCCATAAGAGTTTGGTTGCCTACATTTCTGAGTTAGGCACATCTAAAGAGATGTATGATAAGTTGGTCCATATGTTCAGGGCCAACAATGCAAATCAAGTTCTTTTCTTTAAGAACCAATTGAAGAATCTCAAGAAAGGCAGGAATGAATCCGTTCAATCATATTTTCTGAAGTTGACCGAAATCAGGAATAATCTTCTTGCCATTGGGGAGACAATAGCTGATCGAGAAATGGTTCTCACCGCACTTGGAGGTCTCTCCTCTGAATGGCATGTATTCATTACAACCATTCTCAATAACAATGTGATTGCTGATTTTGACGAAGCATTGTTGAGATGCACTCAAGAGGAAACAAGAATGATGGAATATGAAAAGGAAGGTAATGCTGCCTTCACCACTCATGCTAAGAAGCAGAACAATGGTGGTCCGAGGAACCATGGAAGAGCCAGGGCCAAAGGAAAGAAAGGAAGATGTTACACATGTAACAAGACTGATAACTATGCTAGAGAATGCCCAAATAGAAGGGATTCTCACGGGAATGATGATAACAACAACAACAGGGGGAATGACAATCAAATGAACAACAAGTTCAAAGGAAAGAGGAAGGCTCCCTTTGGCAATGGAAAAGGGCCACCTTTCAAAAGGTCAAGAAATTCCAAGTATGAGGAATTTAATGTTGTTGATGATAAGGAAAATGAATTCATTCTTGTATCTACCCTCTCTGCTACACCTCCACCCGACACCATGGATGTTTGGTTGATTGATAGTAGTGCTTCAAGGCAACTCACTGGGTTTAAGGAAGCACTTTCTGATTTGATTGAGAAGGATACTAATCTGAAAATTATCCTTGGGGATAATGCCACCTATCTCGTGAAAGGGACAGGGACTGTGACCCTCCTCTTATCTCAAGGTCAAGTCCTCCACTTGCAAGATGTACTATATGTACCTGATATGAAGAAGAACCTTGTGTCTATTTTGGCCATGGAAGACAAAGGTTTCAAGGTGGCATTCGTCGATGGGAAGGTAGTATCTGGAAGAAGAGTTTCAAGGAAGCTCTCACGATTGGGTTTAGAGTTGATACACTCTATCAGGTTGAAGGAAGTCCACTGGGGGCTATGACGTGATACTAATCATCAAACAGAACTTGGCACCGGAGGTTTGGACACCTTCATTACAAAGCCCTTCCCGAAGCAAGGAAGGTGGTGACAGGGATTCTCGAATTCAAAAATGATCATGAAGGTGTATGTCAGGGTTGTGCCAAAAGAGAAGTGGAGATATGCGACAATGTTACCTTTGATGAAGATACTTCCCTCAGGAAAGTGATAAATCTTCCGAGCTCTCAGGAAGATCATGATGCAAGATCTGGGAATTAGGAATAACCAAAGGATGAGATGATGCCCGATGTTGAAGGGCCAGTGGATCTCATTGATACACCTCCTTCAATGAAGATAAGACCCTCATGGTTACGGGGTACTCTTGAAGATGCCGAGAGACATATGGCCCCAAGGGGGACATTCCGTGAAAGCAAGAAACCGAATAGATACCAAGGGTATCTAGTAGCCATGAGTACAATCGTACAATCTGAGCTTGAATCTTTTGAAGAAGCCATAAAGCATCAAGTTTGGAAGGATGCTACGCACGAAGAGTATGAGTCCATTATGAAGAATGATTTATGGGATGTGGTTCCGAGACCGAAGGACAAAGATGTTGTCACCTCGAAATGGCTCTATAAGATCAAGCATGGATCTAATGGTAGTACTGAAAAGTTCAAGGCAAGATTCGTTGCTCGTGGCTTCTCTCAAAAGGAAGGCATAGACTATGATGATATATTTGCCCCTGTGGCTCGATATACCACCATCCGATCTATCATAGCCCTTGCTGCTACGCAAGGATGGAATCTTCATCAGATGGATGTGAAGACCGCCTTTCTGCATGGTTCAATAAAGGAAGAGGTGTATGTGGAGCAACATCTAGGGTTCAAAGTCCAGGATAGAGACACCCATGTATGCAAGTTGAAGATAGCCCTCTATGGGTTGAAGCAAGCCCCCAGAGCTTGGTACGAGAGGATAGATAGCTACATGATGAAGCTGGGCTTCACCCGTAGTAATGTTGATCCGAACCTTTACTTCAAGGTTGGTGGAGACAGGCCTCTCATTTTGGTTCTCTATTGGGATGATCTCTTCCTGACAGGTGTTGACCCTCTCATTCATCAGTGTAAGAGGGAGCTCGCTTCTGAGTTCGAGGTGAAGGACCTAGGACTAATGCATTACTCCCTAGGCCTGGAGGTTTGGCTGAGACCTGGAAAGATTTTCCTCTCTCAAGGAAAATACATTGGGAAGCTGCTGGAAGGATTTGGAATGGTGGATTGTAATACTGTGTCGACACCGATGCAGCTCAACTTTAAGAAGTTGAGTGGAAACGCTGCTGGGCCCGTGCTTGCAAATCTTACCGAGTATCGTCAACTTATAGGGGCCCTGATGTTCTTAGGGAACATCGGTCTAGACGTATGTTGTGCAGTGAACACTTTGAATCAACACATGGTTGATCCTCATAACATTCACTGGGCTGGTGCCAAGAAACTCTTGAGATATCTCTGGGGCACGATAGACCATGGGCTGAGATACATTGCCGGGAGTTTGAGACTCCATGGATATACTGATGTCGATTGGGTTGGTAGTGTGGTGGATTGCAAGAGCACATCTGGATGCTGCTTCACACTTGGGTCTGCTTTGAGCAGGAAGCAGAAGTCGGTAGCTTTGAGCACTGTCGAGGCTGAATACATTGCAACATGTATGGCCTGTTGTGAAGCCACTTGGTTGCAAAAGCTCTTCAGTGAGTTGTTCGAGCATGTGCTAGATGCCACCGTTATCCTTTGTGATAACTAGAGGGGGATTCGTTTGTCAAAGAATCCCGTGTTCCACGATTGATCCAAGCATGTTGATATCTGGTACCATTTTATCCGGGATATGGTACAGCGAGGCTTCGTAAGGCTCAATCATATAAGGAATTGATGAGCAGGTCACGAATATTCTCACAGAGCCCTTGGGGAAGGTCATGTTCCTAACCTTCCGTGAGAATCTTAGAATCGTGGAACGACCCTATACTGAGGGTCCTGTTGGACGATGAGTTCTGGGAGCTCCAGGGGTCTTTGGGGATAGCTGCTTGGAGCTATAAGCAACCATAGGGCTAGGCTTGCCGAACCTTGTTGGTGCGCTTCTGTCCCACCGTTATGATACTCTTTGATCTGTGCCTCGTATGCATCTTACCCATGGAGTCCTAGACTCATGGAAAGTACCTCTCATCTTGGCCAATGAGGTGGGAAAAGCTAGAGACCAGTAGCAAGACTGTTGGACGCATCGGAGATTGCCGTACTCTCTATCTAGGATGGCACGTGTCGAACCACTTGATCTGGGATCAAGTCTAGTGAGGTTTCAGACCTCCAACTGACTTCGGATCAGTTAAATTAAATTTGGGTTAGTATATGACTCTCTTGAGTCCAAGTGAGGTTTCAGACCTTCAACTGTCTTCGGGTCAATTAAACCAACTTCAGGTTGGTATGTGACTCCTTTGAGCCCTATAGAGGTTTCAGACTTCTGAGCCGATTTTGTCAGCCGTGAGTGATGTCTTTGTGACTCATCTTTTTGTTCTGAAATAAAGAAGCCAGCAAAGCAAGTTACGGCGGGATGACGCACGATGTTTGGATGGCACAGGTGGATGGATTTCTCCCTAGTTGAGGGGGAGTGTTAATTTTGGGCAACTAGGTCCAAACTCCATGTTGTGATGCTCAGATGACGATGCCAATATTTTTATTGGATTCCTCTTTTGGAGAGGTGTAAGATCGATCTAAAGATCATCTTGATCCGATGAGCAGAACATTTATTTTGAATTAATTCCACTTATGTGCAAGGTCGGCCATATTTGTAATGTAGGCTTGAAGCCCCAACAGATGTGTCACACACCCTCACTGATGGATATATATTGGTCAAGGTTGGAGGTCATTTTCACCATCACTCATCACACATTCTTTCTCTGCATCTGATTGGTTTGATCATCTTCTTGGAGGCTTCTCTTCACTCACATGTGGGAAAAACAACTAGGGTTTCAGACTGTTCTAGGGTTTCTAGCACAGAATTGACCAATGTTGACTTTGTTCAGTGCTTGGTCAAATTGACCCGAAACTCTCCCAAAACTTCGATCTCCTCAATCCGCATTTTTTGGCACAAAATCAAGGCTAGATGTTGACTTTCTGCTGCTGTTGTTTTGCGTTGACCGTTGACTAGACAATGTTGACTTTGGGTTGATTGTTGTAGAAGTTGTCCGAGAGGGTTGTGTGACACATTCTGGTTGGCTGACTGTGAGGAGACTTTGCTGGTTGAAGCATCCTTTTGACCGCCATAACGCACTGTAACACATATATTTTGCTGATCAAGTTAAGTGTATTTTTGGCTTGTCTTCCATAGATCCATTGGTATGTTCTATCAGCGTTTTACTTTCATGTTTATGTGATTGCTATTTGATATCGGGTATAAAGTAAAGTTCCATCAAGCATAGAACATCTATAAAAATTCACTGTTACCAGTTTGAGCCATTTGCAGCGTTGAGGATCATCAATCCTTGAATTTTGAATTAATTATTTCTAGGAGGATGAGATTATCATTTCGGGAGGGAAAATTAGAGTTGAGTTATTTATTGTTGTCATAACTTTGTGTTGAGGAGTCACTAGTTGTTGGGTAATGTTCAATAGAATATCCAGGTTCTTGTTTATTGATGCGATATAAAGTTGAGTAGAGGTTGGGTGAGAGTCTTGAGTAAGATTTTGTACAATGTTGTGACCCTTGCTGCAAAATGATGGGATTTGAGGAGGCTTTAGAAAACCTCAGAAACACCTTTAATGACTTTGAAAGAAGACAATACCAAAAATAGTTCGAGTAATCACTTGCCCCTGGTGCTTGGAGCTGCAATGCTTTTTTGAATCAAAGAGAAAAACCGAACAACAAACCCTTTTCAAAGGGTGTACTTGCCATCCTACAGCCGGAGGAAATAAGGGATTTGCAGAAAGAGCTAGAGGTAGCAAATTGGCTCTTTGCATTTGGATCTGATTTGAAGAACCTAAAATTACCGCAAAAACCTTACTTAATCTGAAGAAGCTGGATTCACACCTTTCTAAAGTGAGCCAATCAGATTCAACCAAGATTCTTGGAGCACGCTTGTGAAGGGGTCAAACTTAAAGTAGCCTCCTTTCTCAGTGAGATTATCAGAATAACTTCACTTATGTTTCCCTTCAATGATGACATTATTAGAAAAGTTTTCCCACTAATAGAAGAGAATCTTCAGTATCTACATGAAGAGAATCTTCAGTATCTACATAACATTTTGGGTCTTATCATTGAGAAGAGGCTCAAGATCTTAGAAATCATGGCTGGATTCATAGGTAACCATGTTGACATTTGCAAGATACTGCAATCTAGGTTGTTGGCCATTTGGAGGAAGGAATAGTGTCTCAGTAGTTGCTTACAAACTAGCCGAAAGGTTGGTTAAGCAGAATTTAAAACTATTTAGAAGGCAATTGACCAAGGAGGAACTAGGGAGGAAGCGAAGTGATGGAAAAGAACAAGGTGCCAAAGCTCAAACATGCAGCAAAATTGAATTGAAGAGGAAAGGTCTCTACTGCATCTGCAAGGGACTTTGGGGGCCTAACAACTCTTGTTTGAGTGACACAAAAAGGTGATAGAGGTAGATCAGGGGGAGATTCCTTTCGACTTTTTGGATGAAGATTCTTCTTTTATAGTTGAGTCATGTGAAAATTCCAAGTCCTAGATATGGAATCCTATTGCAACAAACTGAAATACTTTTGCTACTTGTAAATTACGTTAACAAGTTATTTTGCAAATTACTTCTGAAAACATTGAAGCAATTACTGAAGCAACTTTCACTTAATTAATTTAGATGTGGAAATAGGAAAACCGAATAAAAGACTGGACACCATTATTTTTGGACAAATGTCCCCGAAAAAACCCAATGCAGGAGAACCAGTGCAACAGATTTGAGGGTTTTATTATTAAGCAACAACTATATATGAATACATCTTTGATTGTCTCACCAGAAAAATCAGTCATAGAGAATACTGACAGAGAAAAATAGTGAGATTACCTCACTTTGCAAGTTCCGGCTGATCCGGCAGCTGAATTGACGAAACCCCAACACCCTTTGCGCAGTAGCTGTGGTAGGCCTGCGTGGGGATTGCTCTGGAACTGCGTGACCTCCTCTACATGATCTTTCAACCCTTAGGAAACTTTATCCTAGCCCTCCCAACTCAGAATGTCGATTTCCCTTTTGGGTGTTGCGTCACCCTCTCTAGGCTTTGTGTTGCTTCCTCTTCTTCTTTCTCTGCCTCTCTGTTGATGATCCTTGGCCCCAAAGATGATCCTCCTGCAAAAACTGTCTTTGCCCCTCAACCGCGCTGAAGAATCACTTAGATCGAGGTTTTCCTCTGAGCACTGCTCCTTTAGAAAATTCGATCACTTGACCCTTTCGGTGTGTTTTACAAATGACCCTCAAACCTTCCTTTATAGTCTATTCGTTGAGACTTCAACGACTAAGATTAAATCTCCAATCAATGGCAAAGATTATATTTAGACTTGATCTGCTTTTTCTAGAAGTTTAACCCACAGTTTAAATTAATACCCATTAATTATTTTAATTTCCTAAGTTAGACTTAGGGTCCTCATTAAAAATAATTAATTTATCAAATAAAATTGTTTTTGGGTGGAATTTCCCAAAACAATTTCTGGGTTACTTGTAATGCATGTGTCTAAGCCTTTCCACAAAGTTTGAGGCTTAGAGCACATCCGATGCTACCCAAAATCAACAGTTCCTCTTAGCGAGGAATGTGCTTTAAGAAATATGCCCTGCTGCACACTACTCTCCCTCTGAAGCATCTTTCTCTGCGCTGCTGATGTTTGACGTGTTGTCCACCAACCACTGCGCTGCTGCTACATTGTACTGCTACTGACCTTGCCATGATCTCGATGCTGAAATGTTGACTGCTGGTTCCACGTTGTCCCTCTGAAGCACTGTATTGCTGCTGCTCTGGACTGCATTCCTCTGCACTGTTGCAACTCTACTATGCGCTGTTGCTGCTCTGCACTGAGTCCCTCCACATTGCCGCAACTCTGCTCTGCGCTGCTGCCGCTCTGCACTGTGTCCCTCTGCATTGCAGCAACTCTGCTCTGCGTTGCTGCTGCTTTGCACTACGTCTCTCTGCGCTGCTACAAATCCGCTCTGCGATGCTATCCACTGCATTTGTTGTTTCTGCAGTCCTCTGCACCGACTAAAAACTTTCTAGCCTGCTATTGCTGATCTTGGGTGTAATATCCCTTTTCAGGGATATCTCTCAAACACAAGCAAACTCCAACTAGAGATGGACTGGGAGGGCTTTTACCAAATATTTCACCTCTGAAAAGAGGGTGAGATCTGGAGGCTACCTGGCCCTTTCTAGACTCTGTCTAAGAGTATGGGGAAAATGCATCAAGTGGTATAGTAACTGGAATGCTCGAGGAGAAAAATAATAGTAATGCAAGCATACAATATCATATATAGAACATGTAACAGATACTCAAGAAATGTAGAGAGAATGCTGAGCCATTTTATTATACTGAGAAATAATAATGAGTACAAGAGGTGATCAGAGTGATGGCACCTCGACTTGCACCAGGCAAGTGAAGAAATACTCTCAGGATGACAAAGGAATGGCTGCTCTCTGATCTGCGTCCAAGCTGCTGGAAAACTGCCGTGCAGCTGCTACTGCTGGAACAAGCTGAGTATCTGGGGCTGCTCCCCTACTCGAAATAAGCTGAAACTCTGGAATCAGCCTCTACTCACAAAACCCAGAAAAGCCCAGAGAGCATTTCTGGAATGGCCGACCCCCGAAAATCACCCCCTTGAGGGTCTACGCTATCCTCCATGGCTCTGCGCTGACACTGAAGAGAATCCACCAAAACACTGCCTCAAACTCTGCCAAAATCCTCCAATAGGCAAGGGCTGGCCCCTTGCTCAATCTCACAGCTCGAAACCTCCAAAAGAAATCCAATCCGGAGCTCCCAAGAAATAGACTGCGTCCTCCATCTCGAGACTGCGCAGTCTATGGATGCACTGCTCTTCCGCAAAAGCCAAACACCAATCCTCTTGCAAAATACTGATGGGACAACCTCACTCGAGCAGGCACTCGAAGTCCCCTGGGGCTGAGGGTGAGATCTCCGAACGGAGACACTTGGTGCACTAAACAGTGTTGCAAACTAGCTAAACAATCAGCGTGCTCAAGAAGTCGAAGTGACCAGCTCAATATCATAAATATAGAATAATCAAAATGAGGAGGCTCTCCTCCTTTTATAACGTTGGCCTCTCTCTCAAACCCTAGGCCCATCATCTCCAACATAGCCTCTCTTGGCTCCACGTTGCCAGCTCAACCTGCGCAGTCCCTCCACGTGCTCTAGTGGGTTCCCTCTCTACGTGGTCTCTTTGCCCCCCTTGGCCCACTTAGGTTACAACGTTGTGTCTACTAGGGAGTGAACTTTATGTTTAGAGTGAGTTATGTCCCCCTCTTACTCACTTTATTTATAATTTAACTTTATAAAAGCAAAATTAGACAAAATTAATATTTCCAATTAGCTGCTGCTAATTGGGAATATTACATTGGGCACTCGTAGCAAGGATATGATCTGAGAGGTGGACTCCTCAAGGATCCTGCCCAACTGAAGCTCTTGCAAACTTATAGCTCAATATTGCCCCATCTCCCTCCTAGAGATGCATGGGCACTCATGATGTACTCATCCTCATCGATCTTCGCGGTTGCAGGCTTCAGATCGTGCTTCTCGTCCTTGTCCTTTTTCTTTGAGATGTCTTTCTTATGTCTCTGTTGCTCTTGCTGCCCTTTGGATACAAGGGTTGCATTTTCCTCCTCCTCCTTCGCCTTTGACCCACTGCCACTACTGCCATCAAGTTTGCACTTGACCATGTCTCTCCTTAGCTTTTCTTACTGAAGAGCAACCCACATCTCTTCCCATCCTGGCAAGGTTGCTTTGCCCAGGATACTCTAGACGAACTCCTGCCAATCTTCAGTGACTGCGTTAAGAGCTAGTCTTACCATTGCCGTGCGAGAAGGGGTAGACCCCACGTCTGCCAGTTGGTCATGGATTTCCTGAAGTCTAATCAGGAACAGAATAATGCGCTCCCCTCCCTGCATCTGCGCCATCCTCAGTTGCTGCTCTAAGTACATCTTCTGCTACTCAGAAGATCCTTCATACAACATTTCCAAGGCTTCCCACATCTGCCTAGCAGTGTCCTTGCCTGCTATGTGGGACACAATGTGATCTTTGACTCCATCAAGGAGCAGCCTTTTCATCTTTGCCATGTTAGATGTGTACTTCTTCAACGGATTTGGATCTGCAGGGACAACTACTGTACTCGTCACAAAGAGCTTGAGATCGTATTCATCTAGAAGGCATTGAAGCCTCGTATGAAAATTTCTAAACATAAATCCTACTGCAGTGTCTTGATTTACTTTTCCTACTTGATTTAAATTGCAAGTTATTTCTGAATTATTCAGTAAAATCAGCGAAGTAAACACAATTGCAGCCTACACATTTACAAATCATTTACTGAACATCACACTCACATGACAAAGTGACACACAGATTTTTTGGACAAATTTCCTCGGAAAAAGCCAAAGCGGGAAAACTGGTGCAGCCAGCTCTAGAGGGTTTTATTATTATGCAGATTCTGAATACAACAATATCTGGGCACCAAAATGGTTCGCCACACAGAGAAATTACATGGCAGTGGTACCTCTTTCACTCGGAGACAAAATATGGTTGATTCACACCCTCAAACGGGATGTACAGAACTCGAGCAATTTCTGGTCCACCGGAAACCCTAGTGTTGTTCCTCAGCCCTCTACGTTAGTCTGTGTAGCCTGCGTTAGCCTTTGTGCTTCCCTAGATGGGCTTGCGTCAGCGTTTCTGGGCTTACACTACCCCTACGCTGCCCTAATTGGGCTTGCGTCATGCCTGAAGGGTTGCAGCTACCATTGCACTACCTTCTACGTGACTCTGGTTGAACTGCATATCATTCACTGGCCTCTACGCCGCTTTGTACACTGCCTCTCTGTCGCTGTTGTGTTCTTGGCCTCGGATTAGATCATTCCTTGCCAATCTCTGCCCTCACTACACTGCAAACTCGCTTCGAAATTCTTAGCAAACCCCGCCCTAGAATTTCGACTTAGCTTCAGTGTTATGCCAATGTGTGTTCCCCAACTGACCCCAAGCCCTTCTCTTATACTTATCTCGTTGGCAAACCAACGACTGTGATCTAATCTCTAATCAACGACTAAGATTAGAAGTTGGTTGATCCACGTCACTTAGAACATTCTCATCACATGTTTAATTTAATTCACTTTAATCTTTTAATTTTCCCAAGTTAGACTTAGGGTCCTTAATTAAAAAGATTAATTATTTGAATAATTATCAAACTAGATGGAATTTCTCGAAACACTTTCTAGGTCTTGGAGATCTCATGTACTCCAGCTCCTCCACAAAATTTCGGAGCTAGAGCACATCTGATGCTACCCAAAAATCTCAACACTTCGCCTTCTAGATTACATAGTTGGAGGCTCCCTCCAACTAGTCGTGATCCTATCTCTAAGTCCGTGAGCTTCCATGGCCGTTAAGAATGACGAATATGCTCCTCTTATTCCCCCTTTGCACAACACTGTGCAAGCTTATGCACTCCTTCTGGAGTTGGTAGATCTGCTGCTCAGATCTTGGAAAAATGAAATTCCCTGTCTAGGAACATCTTGAGGAAGAAAATTCCCTCAATGTGCTGCTTCTTCCTTTCTTGACGACTTTCCTCCCGATAAAACAAATTTTGTCTGCAGAAAAATGTGTCCCACCAGCTCTGTGCTGCTCCCTCTGTCCCGGCAAAAATTCAATCTGGAAGCCCTTCCTATCTGGCAACTCACTCAAAGAGAGACTTTCCTAGAATTTTCAGCCCTCCAGGCCTGGACTACGCAATCCCTCTGGGGATTCGAATTGCTGCTATCTGCGGCTACTCGACCTCCTTCTCAGCGCTTGATCTTCTCTTCCTGTTTCACCTGCAATGCTCCACAAGCTCTGATACCATGTGAAAATTCCAAGTCCTAGATCTGGAATCCTACAGCAACAAACTGAATTACTTCTCCTACTTGTAAATTACATTAACAAGTTATTTTGCAGATTACTTCTGAAAACATTGAAGCAATTCCTGAAGTAGCCTTCACTTAATTAATTTACATGTGGAAAAAGGAAAGATGAGCAAAAGAAACAACACACACAGGACGCCATTTTTTTGGACAAATGTCCCCGGAAAAACCTAATGCAGGAAAACCGGTGCAACAGATGTGAGGGTTATATTATTAAGCAACAATTATATATGAATACATCTCTGATTATCTCACTGAACAAATTAGTTATAGAGAATACTGACAAACAAAAATAATGAGATTACCTCACTCTGCAAGTCTTGGCTGATCCAATAGTTGAACTAACGAAACCCCAACACCCTCTGCGCTGCCTCTATGCAGTTGTAGCATAGGTCTGTGTGGGGACTGCTCTGGAACTGCGTCACCTCCTCTGTGTGATCTTTCAACCCTCAAGAAACTCAATCCCAACCCTCCCGGCTCAGATTCTCGATTTCCCAACTGAAACTCGGACTTCTGCTCAGAAACTGCGTTGCCTCTGCATGTGGCCTGTGTGGCCCTGCGTCACCCCTTCTGGGTGCCGCGTCACACTCTATGGGCTATGCGTTGTTTCCTCTTCATCTTTCTCTTCCTCTCTACTAATGATCCTCGGCCTCGGAGAAGATCCTCCTGCCAACACTGTCTCTGCCCCTCAACTGTGCTGAAGAATCACTTAGATCGAAGTTTTCCTCTGAGCACTGCTCCTTCAGAAAATTTGATCACTTGATCCTTTCGGTGTGTTTTACAAATGACCCTCAAGCATTCCTTTATAGTCTTCTCGTTAAGACTTCAACGACCGAGATTGGATCTCCAATCAATGACTAAGATTATATTTAGACTTGATCTGCTTTTTCTAGAAGTGTCACCCACAATCTATATTAATACCCATTAATTATTTTAATTTTCCTAATTTTGACTTAGGGTCCTCATTAAAAATAATTAATTTATCAAATAAAATTGTTTCTAGGTGGAATTTCCCAAAACAATTTATGGGTTATCTGTAATGCATGTATCTAAGCCTCTCCACAAAGTTTGAGACTTAGAACACATCTGATGCTACCCAAAATTGAGAAGTCAACGGGTTCTTACGAGGATGCCTCTGAGCAGCATGAGCAGTCATGTGGAGCTGGGGACAACAGGGCAGATATGCATTTATGTTTGAGGGAGGAGTATGATGAGCAACAGATTGTTCCCATGAGTGAAGAAGTCCAGGGAGAAGTGTTAAATTTAGATAACAATGGTGTTCTATGCTTGATGCACCTTTACTTCAATCTTTCTTAGGCTCGATACACTTAAACATGAAAGTAAAATGCTGATAGAACACAACAATAGGTCAATAGAGGATAAGTGAAATATAGATCAGGTTTACAACTCCTTCTGTCCAGCAAAGATATGAGATATTGTTGCGTTACGATGGTCAGCGGGATGCTTCAACCAGCAAAGTCTTTCTCGGTCAGCCAACACTTCATGTGTCACACCTACAACCCTCAAAGATAGCTCATCACAAGTCAACGCAATTCAAACCAGGGACAATGTAGTAAAGTCAATGCAGGCAGCAATAGAAAAGTCAATGCAACAAATTAGGGCTTCGATCAAACAGCGCATAATTCCTCGATTTTAGTGCCCCAGTGTACGACCTCTTAAAATCAGATTTTCTGCAGAAGATTGGGGTCAAACGACCATGGGTTGACCATGGTCGACGTTGGTCAACGCTGCAACAGAAAGCCCTAAATGGATTAGCGCAAAAAACAACAACTTCGCTCCACACGTGTGAGGGGAGAAAGGCCTCCAAAGGCTATCGAACCAATCAGAGTACAATTAGAGAATGTGTGATGAGATGATGAGAAAATGACCTCCAAGTCTCTCCAATTTATATCCGTCGATGAGGGTGTGTGACACATCTATTAGGCATGTGGGACAAATTTGGTCGACCTTGCACCTGTGGAAAATAAATTGAAAATAAATGTCCTGCTCATCCGATCAAGATAATCTTTAGATCAATCTTGCACCTCTTCGAAAGAGGAATCTAACAAAAATATGACCATCGTCATATGAGCAGTGCAACATGGAGTTTGGATCTAGTTTCCCAAAATTAACACTCCCACTCAACTAGGGAGAACTCCATCTGTTGACAAGTTGCATCCATCATATACCAAACCAAACATCGTGCGTCATCCCGCTGTAACTTGCTTTGCTGGCTCTTTATTTCAGAACAAAAGGCGAGTCACAAAGACATCACACACAGCTGACCTGAAGTTAGCTTACAGGTAAAAAGACCTCTCTCGGATTAAAAAAGTTCTCATACTAGCCCGAAGTTAATTTACAGACCCGAAGTCAGTTTAAAGGATAAGACCTCATCATACTTGATCCTAGATCAAGGTGTCGGACACGTGCCTTCCTAGACATGGAGAGTACGGCAATCTTTGATGCATCCATCGGTCTTGCTATGGTATCTATCCACATTTCCCACCTCATTGGCCAAATGAGAGGTACTTTCTATGAGTCTGAAACTCCATGGGTAGGATGCGTGCGGGGCATAGATCAGAGAGAGGAGAACCAACACAATATCATAACAGTGGGGCAGAAGCAGAACATTGTTGGGCAAGCCTAGCCCCGTGTGTGCTTATAGCTCCAAGAAGTTATCCCCAAGCCCCCTGGAGCTCCCAGAGCTCATAGTCCAACTCAAGCAGGACCCTAAAAATAGGGTCTTTCCACGATTCCAAGCTTCTCACGGAAGGTTAGAAACTTGACCTTCCCTAGGGGGTTTGTGAGAATATCCGCGACCTGCTCATTAGTTCCTATATGTTCGAGCCTTACAGAGCCTCGCTGTACCTTATCCTGAATAAAGGGGTACCTGATATCAATATGATTGGATCGATCGTGGAACATGGGATTTTGAGAAAGACGAATCGCACTCTGGTTATCACAACGGATAACGGTGGTATCTGGCACATGCCCAAAAAGCTCATTGAAGAGCTTTCACAACCAAACAACTTCACAGCAGGCCATACTCGCTGCAATGTATTCGGCCTTAGCGGTGCTCAAAGCCACCGACTTCTGCTTCTTGCTCATCCAAGATATCGAAGCAGAACCCAAGGTGAAGCAACATCCAGATGTGCTCTTGCGATCCACTAGAATGCCAACCTAATCGGCATCAGTATATCCATGGAGTCTCAAACTCCCGAGAGTGTATCGCAACCCATGGTTGATTGTGCCCCAAAGATATCTCAACAGATTCTTGGAACCAATCCAGTGAATGTGATGAGGATCAACCATATGTTGACTCAAAGTGTTCACTGCAAAACATACCTCCGGACAGGAGTTCACTAAAAACATCAGGCCCCCCACGAGTTGTCGATACTCGGTAGGATTTGGTAGCATGAGCCCAGTAGCGTTTCCATTGAACTTCTTAAAGTTGAGTTCCATCGGTGTCGACACATACTTACAGTCCACCATACCAAATCTTTCCAACAACTTCACGACATATTTTCCTTGAGTAAGGAAAATCTCGCCTGGCCTCTGCCAGACCTCCAAGCCTAGGAAGGAGTGCATCAATCCTAAGTCTTTCATCTCAAACTTGGAAGCTAGTGCCCTCTTACACTGATGAATTAGAGGGTCAACACCTGTTAGGAAGAGATCGTCCACATAGAGAACCAAAATGAGAGGCCTTTCTCCATCAACCTTAAAATAAAGGTTCAGATCAACATTACTTCAAGTGAAGCTGAGCTTCATCAAGTAGCTATCTATCCTCTTGTACCAAGCCCTGGGGACTTGCTTCAACCCATAGAGGGCTTTCTTCAACCTACATACATGGGTGTCTCTATCTCAGACTTCGAACCCTAGAGGTTGCTCCACATAGACCTCTTCCTTTATATATCCATGCAGAAAAGCGGTCTTCACATCCATCTGATGTAGACTCCATCCTTGCGTAGCAGCAAGGGAAATAATAGATTGGATGGTGGTATAGCAAGCCACAGGTGCAAATATATCATCATAATCTATGCCTTCTTTTGAAGAGAAGCCTCGGGCAAGAAATCTTGCCTTATACTTTTTAGCACTTCCATCAGATCCATCCTTGATCTTATAGAGCCATTTCGAGGTGACATCAGATTTTTTCTTTGGTCTCGGTACCACTTCCCAGACATCATTCTTCATAATGTACACATATTCTTTGTGCATAGCATCCTTCCAAACTTGATGCTTTATGACTTCTTCAAATGTCCCAGGCTCAGATTGTACTATCATACTCATGGCTGTTAGATACCCTTGGTATCTCTTCGGCTTCTTGCTTTCACGGAATGTCCCCCTTGGGGCAATATGTCTTTCGGCATCTTCGAGAGTATCCCTAAGCCATGAGGGTCTTCTCTTATTTGAAGGAGGTGGAGCAATGGGATCCATAGGTCCTTCAACATCGGGCATCAGGTCGTCCTTCGGCTCTTCCAGCTTCCCTGCTTCTTCATCTTCTTTGTCTTCCTTGGAGCTAGGAAGATTTCTTACTTTCTTGAGGGCAGCATCATCATCAAAGGTGACATCGTGGTATATCTCCACTTCTCTTTGACCAGACACACAGATTCTATATGCCTTCGAAGTTTCACTGTAGCCCACAAACATTCCCTTTTTTCCAGAAGCATCCAGCTTGCTTCTCTTTTCTTTCGGCACATGAAAGTAAACAGGCAACCAAAAACTCTAAAATGAGAAACCTCAACTTTCTACCAGAGAAGACTTCTTCGAGAGTTTTGGAGTCCAAAGCGGAATGCGGGCATCTATTTTGAACATAAACAGCAGTGTTCGCAGCTTCTCCCCATATAAACTTCGGAAGACCTTGGTCACATAGCATGGCACATGCAACTTGCACAATGGTCCTGTTCTTTCTTTCAACAACACCATTTTTCTCAGGAGTATACGCAGTTGTGGTCTCCCTCTTAATGCCAACTTATCTCCAACTTCTCTACAAAAGTCATTAAACTCATTTGACTCATACTCGGTCCCATTGTCGGTCCTCAAAACTTTGATTTTCTTTTCGGTTTGATTTTCCACCAAGGCCTTGAAGGTACGAAACCATTTGAATGCTTCGTCCTTCTTCTTCAAAAAATATATCCAGGTCTTGCCAGAGAAGTCATCTATAAAAGTCATGTAATAGGAACATCCTCTTAAGGATGTAACGGGCAGCATACCAGATAAGTCAGAATGTATCAACTGCAAGATATCAGTTTCCTTTGTGACACTAGAGGGGAATGGTCCCCTTGTACGCTTCCCTTCGGCACAACCCTGACATATACCTTCATGATCGTCTCTTAATTTGGGCATCCCTGTCACCACCTTCCTTGATTCGGGAAGGGCTTTGTAATGAAGGTGAGCAAACCTCCGGTGCCATAACTCTGTTTGAAGAGCTGTATCACATGTCATAGCCCCCAATGGACTTCCTCCAACTTGGTAGAGTGTATCAACTCTAAAACCAATAGAAAGAGCTTCCTTGAAGTTCTTCTTCCAGATAAGTACCTTTCTATCAACGAATGCCACCTTGAACCCTTTGTCTTCCATTGCCGAAATGGACACAAGGTTCTTCTTCAAAGCAGGTACATACAACACATCTTGTAATCGGATGACTTCACCTTGAGATAAATGGAGGGTCATAGTGCCTGTCCCTTTCACGGGATAGGTGGGATTATCTCCAAGGATAATTTCCGGATTAGTATCCTTCTCAACCAAATCAGAAAGGGCTTCTTTATAACCAATGAGGTGCCTTAAATCACCACTATCAATCAACCAGAGATCCATGGTGTTGGGCGGAGATGCAGCAGAGAGGGCAGATATAAGAATAATTCATTTCTCTTATTATCAACAACATTAGACTCATTGTACCTGGAATTTCTTGATCTCTTGAAAGGTTGCCCATTTCCATTACGATTAGAGGGAGCCTTCCTTTCTCCTTGGAACATGTTGTTCCTGCCATTCCTTCTCGAGTTGTTGTTGTCCTCATCCCTGGGAGAGTCCCTTCTGTTAGGGTACTCTCTTGCATAGTGACTTGTCTTGTTACAAGTGTAACATCTTCCCTTCCTTCCTTTGGGCCCCGTTTTACCATGGTTTTGGTTTCTCGGACGACCATGGTTCTTCTTCTTTGCATGAGCGGCGAAGGCAGTAGGGTCACTCCATTACCATTAGAGGCATACTCCATCATTCTTGTTTCCTCTTGAGTGCATCTTGTCAATATTTCATCAAAATCAAGAATCACATTATTATTGAGAATAGTGGTATTGAATACATGCCAATCATAGGGGAGACCTCCAAGTGCAATAAGAACAATCTCTCGATCAGATATTGCTTCCCCAATAGCTACGAGGTTATTCCTGATTTTAGTGAGCCTCATAAAATAGAATTGAATAGATTCATCCTTACCCTTCTTGATATTCTTCAATTGATTCTTGAAGAAGAGGATTTGATTAGCATTGCTAGCCCTGAAGATGCTCACCAGCTTATCATAGATCTCCTTAGATGTCTTCAACTCAGAAATGTAAGCAACCAATTGCTTATGAATAGAATCTCGGATAATCATCTTTGCTTTGATTTCCCCTTTTCTATACTTTGTCTTCGTGGCAACAACTGCATTTGATGGAGGCTCTTGGATCTTTCCCTGTACATAGTCCATGGCATCTTGATCTTCTAGCAGCAAATCCAAGGACATCTTCCATGCATGATAATCAGACTTATCAGTCAATTTATCATCAGCCTTGAAACCCTTGTAGGTTGAGGAGGCCATTTGTCCTTGATATGATTTCTTTCTTCAGAGATAACTTCTAACACTAGCTTGGACTATTGGACTTTGTCTTCACCTCAACTCTGATACCATGTTGAATTTAGATAACAGTGGTTTTCTATGCTTGATGCACTTTTAATTCAGTGTTTCTTAGGCCCTATACACATAAAAATGAAAGTAAAATGCTGATAGAACACAATAATAGATCAATAGAAGATAAGTCGAATATAGATCATATTTACAATTCCTTTTGTCTAGCAAAGATATGAGATATTGTTGTGTTACGACGGTCAGCAGGATGCTTCAATCAGCAAAGTCTTTCTCGGTCAGCCAACACTTCATGTGTCACACCCACAACTCTCAAAGACAGCTCATCACAAGTCAACGCAAGTCAAACACGGACAACGCAGAAAAGTCAACGCAACAAACTAGGGCTTCGGTCAAACAACTCGGAATTCCTCGATTTTAGTGCCTTGTTGTACAACCTCCTAAAATCGGATTTTCTGCAAAAAATTGAGGTCAAACGACCAAGGGTTGACTACGATTAACGCTGGTCAACACTGCAACAGAAAGCCCTAAACAGATCAACGCAGAAAAAAGCAGCTTCGCTCCACACGTGTGAGGGGAAAAAGGCCTCCAAAGGCTCTCGAACCAATCAGATCACAATGAGAGAATGTGTGATGAGATGATGAGAAAATGACCTCCAAGTCTCTCCAATTTATATCCGTCAATGAGGGTGTGTGACACATCTATTAGGCATGTGAGCCTACATTACAAATCTGGCCAACCTTGCACATGTGGAAAATAAATTCAGGGAATAAATGGTATGCTCATTCGATCAAGATTATCTTTAGATCAATCTTGTACCTCTTCGAAAGAGGAATCCAACAAAAATATGACCATCGTCATATGAGCAGTGCAACATGGAATTGGGATCTAGTTCCCCAAAATTAACAAGGAGACAGTCGGGGAGATGAGTCTGTTGTCGCACAGATTGTTCAGGGCACCGCGACAACGGCTCAGACTGGGGGCTGTCACTTTTTATCCCCAATCTCTCTCTTTAAACTGTCTCCTTGCAAGTTAAGGGAGGTAGACCCTATTATGAAATGAAGGATAAATCCAGGAGACACAGCTAGAACATCAAATACTTGATAAAATGAACGAGATTCCACAGATCTAAATTAGATTTTACGTTAAGACCAGTGCCTAATGGAGTCAAACAAGATCTCGCTATGCAATTATAGACAAGTAAGTGACGTTTAACTGCTGCTGATTAAAACACGATTGCTCACAATGATATTTAATTGAAAATGCCACAACCATGAATAACAATAACATGAGAATGCCAGATTTCCGAAAAAAAAAGATATTCCAATTATAACCCAGTGCGACAATCAAAATGTTATATAGTCAAACTTTAGATAAAAATAAAATTGGCACGTTTGACTATTGAAATTTTGAAATTTTTTTTTTTTTTTTTTTTTTTTTTTTTTTTTAGGATTTTAAAATATTTATATATTTTTTTATTATTATTATTTTTAAATTTAAAACAAATCTAAATCTAAATAAAAATTTTAATCTAAAATCTAAATTAAATCTGAACAAAAACTAAAATCAAAATTTAACTCTAAAACTAATCTAAAAATTAAAATATAATTCTAAACTTAAACTATGCTAAAGTCAAAAGCTAAACAAACTTTGAAAAAAAAAAAAAAAAAAAAAAAAAAACTAAGTTAAGATTAAACTTAAACTAAAACTAAAACAAAATAAAATTAAACTAACTAAGACTACGACTAACAAAATCGAAAATTTAATTCAAAATAAAACTAAACTATGAAAAATGAAAATCTAACAACAAAATGAACATAAACAAAACCTAAACTAAACCAAAACGAAACTAAACTCTAATCGAAACCGATACCAGAAAAAATCAGAACGCAGACATGTAATGGCTCGTTAATTTGCTTTGCGTTTGCAGGTGAACTGAACGTAGAAAAAGCGACCACGTGAGCAGCTGTTTCGAACGGTGAGAAGATGAGATCGGATGGTAAGATGATGCTGGACGGCGTGATGAAGTGGAGAATGACAGGCTTGGATGCGGGCGTGAAAGCTGGCGGAGGTCAACGGCAAAGTTGGAGGGGTCTCGATGCAGCAGGTTTAATACAAGAATAAAGAGACCACCACAGCGTGAAGATGGACATGAGGAATGGAGCAGATTGTCGGCAAATGAGAAACGATGGCAGGTGGCACAGCAGGCAGAGGAAAAGGCTGTCGGATTGGACAGAGCGTGGAGAGGTTACAAAAAAAGCTAAGGAAAGTTGACCACAGTGGAGGATAATAGGAGAAAACGATTTGCAGTTTAGATGTGTAGATGGATAGCGGAAAGAAACAAGGCAGCCAATAAACCAAGAAATCTCTGATCTCATACACTCCTTTAATCAAATGACGCTCAGACTCTTATGATCCCTTAAATCAAATAATGTCCAGGTTTGCCCACAGTAGGGATTCAAGGCCAGATCTGGCCCTTGGAGGCTAGATCTGCCTTAAATTTTTTAAAAAAAATTTCGATTTGAACCTGTAACCTGCAAAGACAGCCAGATCTGAAGACACACACGCCAATTTTAATGATTAAACCCTAACAATCTTAAATTTTTTTTACAAATTTACAACTATTTTACAATTAAAAACCCTCATGGTCAGATCTGAATCCGTTTAGCACAATTTTCAGAAGTTTAAAATTTTTAGTGAGAGGCACAAGCCTTCGAAATCCTGCAAATCACAAATATCGTAAGATAGATCCGGAATTTAACAAACAAAGAACTTATCAGATTTATGTTTATTGGGAGTCGGCTGGTCCAACCGAAGACTTCCCCAGACGCCCAATCTTAAAAAATTTCTCTGCACACTTAGATCTGAACTTTAGACTGATATAGATTTAAGAAAACAACATGAGACCTTTGCGGAAAAATCAGAATGTTATTTTATAAACCCAGAAAACTGCATAAGATACCTATATGCAGATTAATCCATGAGGGCCATCAACCATAAAATGCAAGAAACCAAGTAGCAGAGTTTAGAGAGAATTCACCACATAGATCTGAGAAGGAACATCCAGATTTGTAACCCCAAAGTCTTTTGCTTTATTCCTCAAAAAAATTTACAAGAGCTTCTAAGAGCAAGTGCACGATTCTGAGATCGGATGATTCAATACTGACAGAGACCTCTAAATTTATAGGACAAAATCTCTAACGGCTAGTTTGGATGATCCTCGTCAAAATAATCTCAACCGTCCAAAAGATTTAATTATCTTTTAATCCGGAGCGTTGAAATTAAAATTTTGGGAAAAAACGAATTTATCATTTAATTCAATTTTAATTAATTCAAAAATACTATTTTTGAGTTAATTACCCCAAAATTTTGACCTTGACCTAACCACCAAGGCCCAAGGGTCCAATATTTCTTAAAATTCTCAATATTCCCTTGGCCTGGGGCTGTCAAAATCATTTTCCAAGGACCAACAAATTTTGCCTTTAAAGATTTAATCATAATTTAGGACCCTAAATTAATTAAATTTCTGGTTTACGATTTTATTAATTAATTGACCAGAAAATTTAATTAATTGACTAAGAGGGGATTATAATTATTTTTCCAACCCTCTTTTACATGAGATAATACATTTACATACATGAAGGGGAAAACCCATTCGTATAGACCCTCAAATAAATACTCAGTTCTGCGACTCAACATATGATCTAGTAGACCAAGTAGTTCAAACTACTTTTACAAGGACTCGATAGAACACTAGGACTCACTTAGTACGCTGATGATAAAATCCACCCTAGCTTTGGGGTGAGGCTGGAGGGAAAAACTCTGCCGATCACTTTCGTGAATCAGTGAGACAAAAAACCTCCTAGGATAGAGATCATCAACAACATGCTAGGGTTACCTAGGTTGTTACATACATTGACGGTCTTACTTAGATCATTTACATCATAACAATGCAGAATGGGTTTACATCATTTATAACAATGTCAACTGTCGATGAAATATGGATGATGGAATCTAAATGGCGCAACCACGTCGAACATGACGAATCCCATTTGAAAAAATGGGGGTGTACTGCTATGGGGTAGTTGACGAAGTGTGGTCAACAGAGTCA
>JAXQQM020064863.1:0-240444 GCA_034641835.2 Pinus albicaulis
TTGATCAGTTAACAACAACATAAAACATGAAAGATTATGGACAGAAGTAAAATGTAAAGCATGAAAGATTATAAACAAAGATGAAGCATAAATACCATGAAAGATGCAATGTATAAACACATGAATGATTATGGCACAATGAATTTAAAGAAACAAAACAAGAAACTATACAATAATGCACAAAACCTCAGCGTGTGCAGGGGCCCTCTGCACCAGCCTCGGGCAACAGCCTTCAAATACGAATTACGCTTGGAAACAAAGTCTTCTTATATATTAAAATGCAGTCATAACAGAGAGATGATATTACAGCACAGTGGCAACGTAATTACATTACAGAGCTATCTGGAGGCTAATCTAATATGCATATGCAAACGCGTTATTTATAACAAAGGTAATATAACTAATTCCCTAAAGTTTGTGCTGATGGAGACACGTAAATCATCACGTCCAGGGATCCAGCATCATGGCCGCAGTGAGGAGTAAATATATGAGGAGTGGATGTTGGATTCGGCTTATGGAGCCGTGTACAGGTGTTGATGTGTCTCCCATAAGTTAGAAACGGTCATGCAAATCCTCACGTGATGAGAAACAGAGTCCTGTCACCGTGGGACTCTACGGTTGACTTCCACTTGGCCACCTTTGACCACAGCCTCCTTAAGTGAATTTGCTCGAGCCAATAGGACACGATCCATGTCCACATCATTTCCGACTTGCCCATGTGGCTCATTTTACCTGAAGACACCTGCAACATAGACTTTCACAAAATGGCTGCGGAAAGTTGCAGCAGCTGCAGAAAGTGGCAAGATTCCGCAGCTAAATGAGAAAAAATCTAAATCAAACAGCAGACACAAAATATAGTTAAAAACCATTTTTAGATGCTCTTTTGCAATTAATATACAATGATATTGACAACTTGGAAGGTTCAGGTGAATGAAAAAGGTCTAGGAAGATGTATAAGAAAAATGCAGATTTGAGACTCAACATACCCCCACTGTGAAGGTGTTGCATGTCCTCATGCAACCAAAATTTTGATAATCCTTCTTCATTTCATATGCCTTGACACTTCAGCCAGTACATCCAGCCCTCTCCTCCTCTTCCTTGGTGCTGCTAACATTCTGGGCTTCTTCATTAAGCATCTAAATTTGATATTAACCAGTGCTCTGCTTAACTTCTGGCATTTCTTTTTCAATTTCTTGTTCTTCTTCTGCCATATTCCCAGATGTAGCATGGTATTATCATGAATTATTTTGTCCAATTTTCTTTGTTCCTTCAATGTCTCATTTTCATTTTTAATGTGTTTATTTAAAAGCTCTAGCTCAAAGACTTCCTGTTTCAGTGATTGGACTAGATCATTTTGTGATATGTGAGGCTGAATGGACGAAGTACTGGGACTTGTAGCTGCTTTTTCTAAAGATTCTATATAATCATATACTTCTTGCTGCTTGGGGTCTATATCAGGTGTCATTTTTATTGGGCTGTCCCCAAAATGCGTGAAGGAGAGTTGTCTTCAAAATTTGGCTGAGAAGGGCTCACATCAACATCTGGCTGAGAATGGGATGGACTATGTTCAATGTCTGACTGAGAATGAAATGAACCAGGTTCACTGACTGACTGAGAGTGAGATGGACTATGGTCAGCTGGGGATTGTTCAGATGTTTCTTCTCCCAAATCAATAAAATGAGGTCCCTTCGTTTGCGTTTTCCTCAACTTCCCCTTAAGCCTGGAACTTCTTCTCACACGCTGTGGACCACTGTCTTTTTGCTTTTGTTTCCCTTTCTCTTTCTTCTTGGCTATAGATAACTGTTCTTGAAGATGAACCAATCTCTCAGATAACACTTGATGATCTTCTTCTTCGGAAGAAGGGGTTTGATGTATAGCCTAAATACTTTTTCTTTCTTTTGAAGTTATTGGATTTTTACCCTTGGTTTCTTTCTTCTTCATTTTTGACAGTCTCTCTTCCCTACTAGTTCTTTCAATTGTAGTAGTAGGAGTACTTTGAGTTTCATCATTTGTTCTTTTTCTCCTACTCCTTCTTGATGTGCTACCTTCAGGAATTTCTTGAGGTTCCTCGAAGAAATTTCTAATCAAAAATTGTTCCCATGTGTCCTTCTTCTCCTTTAACTCTTTTTCAATCAAAATTTTTACAAGACCATGGTGATATAGATGTGGTTCTACATCCCCTAAATGCTTCTGAACAGTCACAGACATCTTCTTCAAACTATTTAATAGAAAATATGGGAGATTGAGAGTTTTATTATCTAGAAAATTCATCAGCAATCTGGTATGGTACATATACATGGACCCAAAACGGCCTTCACAGGTGATGAATTTTTGAACAACTAGCAGCAAAGTAGCCCATTCCTCTTTCAAAGCATGAACATGAATTCCTCTTTTAAAAATAGTTATGTCCATACCTGGGTTATGTAGAATTACTCTCCAAGCTTCATCACTAATGCTTTTGTTCTTAAATCATCGTTCACCCTCTTGAAGAAGTTCTGTGGCAGATGCTATAGATGCCTCATTCATCGTGAACTTAAGGTCTCCAATCTCTACCTCTAGGCCATTAAACGACCTTGCAAATGCTTTTGTCACTTCTTTATGGTAGCCTCTAAACTTTTGGATAAACCGCAGCCACTTTTCCTTCTTCAATATATCCCTGACTTGCGGATATCCTTCCATGAATTTAGGTCCCTCTGGTTCTGCTCTCAACAATTTACCCATCCTTCTTTCTGCTCTTTAAAAACTTGCCTGCGTGAGGAGGGTTCAATGGAAGTAGGACGGCTGAATGAACGGAAATGAGCACGATGACTGTAGGTAGATATCAGAGAGTGGGTATACAGACTGTAGCGTAACAGAGAATGAAATGGAGAGAAGCGGAACAGAGAAGGGTTATGTGAGCACGACAGAAATGCGGTTGTGAGATTAATAGAACAATAGGAGAAGTATAACACATCCGACAGTGTTTTAAAATTTGGTGGCTGCAAAATAAATGTAAGCACGTTTAAACAACGGCTATGGATTTTATGCGGCTGAAAGAAGCTGTAGTCAAATCAACTACGTCTCATTGTCACAGGTGGAATATCGGAGTATGAGTGAAGATCGGAGGTTTAATTATGGGACCGTTTGAGAATGAATGCGAGGATTATGGGAGGATTGTACAGAGATCATGGAGTGATTACGGAGTTTGTCAATATAATCATTGCACATAATGGATGGAGCTTATGGTTTATAACTATATAAAAATGTGTTTTAAATGCCATTTGAAATGAATTTTTACTCATACCTTGGAATCTTTGCCATTTTTCCTTGGTCTTCAATTAGTTGCTCCTCATTGATATCTTGAATGCTCCATGTCTTCATAATTGGTCCTCATACCTGCATTTTATTTCATGATTATGGAAATAACATCTGGCTGTACATTCTTTTGAAAACAGAGTGGTAGCTGCGGAATCTGCTTCTGGCTGCGGAAACTGGTGTCAGCTGTGGAAACAGATGTCAGCTACGGAAACTGACACAACTATTATTTGGGTGAATGGAAATGAACGGATGACAAATGACTAAATGGAAATGGTCATGAAAGATAATTTTATTGGTAAAATGGAATGAAAAATGAAGTGAAATGGAATGAAGTGGAGTGAAATGAAGTGGAATGGAATGGAGTGGGTGGTCACAAAACTTGTGAAATGAAAGAGATTTTTTTTTTTTTGGAAAATATAGGGTGTCAGGTGTTCCTGATTTTCACCCAATATTTTCTGTATAAGACTGCCAATCAGTGATTGGTTTTCAGGCTTATACAATATATATATATATATATATATATATTTTTTTTTTTTTTTTAACTGAAAAGAACAAAAGCTAGGCTGGTGGAGAAGAAGAATTCTTCTGTACCAGCCTGATTGCAGAATTTTCTTGAAACATTTTGACAAATTCCTCTTTTAAGAGTGGCTTATGATAGACTTTTAATCTGTGGCCATTCACAATAAGAGGAGTTTGAAATTCATCAATGGTCTTGATTCTTACCGCTCCATTGCTAAAGATCTTGTCAATCTCATATAGCCCAAGCCAATGAGTCTGAAATTTTCCTTTAAAATCTTTAAACTTGGAATCAAATAACAATGCCCAATCTCCTTCTTGAAACTTCTTCTCTTTGATGTACTTGTCATGCCATTTAGCTCTTTGATATTGAACTAGATCAGTTCTTAAAATTTCCTCTTGTCTGATCTCATCTAGCTCATTCAACTGCTCCATTCTATGCTTTTGGGCTTCTGATAAGTCCATCCCCAACTGAACTGCTATCTTGAAGGTCTTGACTTGAAACTCAATGGGGAGCAAGACTTCTTTCCCATAAACAAGTTCATAGGGAGAATGTCCTGTTGTATTCCTCCATGTAGTTCTGTAGGCCCACAAGGCTTCTGGAAGCCTTTCTGCCCAATCTCTTCTATGTAGATGAGCAGTTTTGGTGATGATACTTTCAAGAACTTTGTTTGTGGACTCCACTTGACCATTTGCTTGTGGATGGTAAGGAGTAGATCTTCTGTGCTTGATTTTGTATTATTCCATCAACTTCTCCACCAAATTGGATGTGAATTGGCTCCCCTGATCTGTCACAATTTCTCTTGGAACACCAAAGCGAGTAAAAATATCCTCATAAAGAAAATGAACAATTGAATTTTCAGTAGCAGATACTAATGCTTTGGCTTCTACCCATTTAGTAACATAATCAGTACAAACCAATATATACTTCTTTTGCTTAGATGGTGGATTAATAGGTCCAATGAAATCTTAAGCCCATTTTTCAAAGGGTTCAATGAGTACCTGTGTTTGCAATGGCATTTCATTTGAAAGGGTAGGTTTCCCTACTCTTTGGCAGCTATCACACCTTTTGACATATTGTTTTGCATCTTTGAAGAGAGAAGGCCAATAATATCCCAAGGAAAGGACTTTATAGGCCGTCCTTTTGTCCGCAAAGTGTCCGCCGCATGGTTCATCATGACATGCCTTAAGAATATCAGGCATTTCATCTTCCCTGACACATCTTCTGATCACAAGATCTGGCCCTGTTTTAAACAATTCGTTAGAAATCCATGAATATTTTGAACTCTCCTAAATAATTTTTCATTTTTCACTTGGAAATAAATGTGAAGGTAGTTTCCCTGTAACCAAATAGTTAGCAATATCTGCATACCAAGGAGTCTTAATAGTTACTGCAAACAAGTATTCATCGGGAAACTTATCCTCTACAGGAGAATCTTCTTTAGTATTCTGAATCCTAGACGAGAAATCAGCTACTGTATTTTGTTTTCCTGGTCTATCCAACACAGTAATATTGAATTCTTGTAAAAGTAAGAGCCATCTTGTCACTCTGCCATTAGTAACAGGTTTGTTCATTAAATATCTAATTGTAGAATGGTCAGTATGAATAAAAGTTTTATAGCCTGTTATGTAATGTCTAAACTTATTAATTGCATGAACAACAGCTAAAAACTCTTTTTCAGTCACAGTATAGTTCAACTCTGTGGGAGTCAAATTTTTACTGGTGTAATAAATGGCATAAGGAACTAAATCTTTTTGACCCAACACGGCTCCTAGAGCTGTATCTGAAGCATCCGTAGAAATATGGAAAGGGAGTTTCCAATTTGGTCCTCTCAAGATAGGTGCTTCAGATATTCTTGTTTTCAAAGTTTCAAAGGCTGATTGACATTCAGGATCCCATTTGAATTCACAATCTTTTGTAAGAAATTTGAAGAGTGGAGATGCTATTTTAGTGAAGTTTTCTATAAATCTTCTATAGTAACCAGTAAATCCTAGAAAACTTCTAACATCTCTTTGACAATTTGGAATAAGCAACTTGGAGATGACTTCAACTTTTGATCTATCAACCTTAATCCCATCTCCTGAAATATGATGTCCTAAAACAATCCCTTCAGTAAACATCATAAATCATTTTTCATGGCTTAATGAAAGGTTTGTTTCTTTACATCTTATAAGGAATTTTTCCAAATTTTCTAATGCCTCTTCAAATGAATTACCATAAACTGTAAAATCATCCATATAAACCTCTACACAATCATGGATTAGATCAGAAAAAATTCCTAGTATTGCTCTTTGGAATGTTGCTGGTGCATTACATAACCCAAAAGGAAGCACTCGGTAGGCAAAAGTTCCCCATGGACAAGTAAATGTGGTCTTATCTTGATCTTCGGGTGCTACCTGAATTTGATTATAGCCACTAAAACCATCCAAAAATGAAAAGTACTTTTTACCTGCT
This sequence comes from Pinus albicaulis, assembly GCA_034641835.2. Lineage (NCBI taxonomy): Eukaryota > Viridiplantae > Streptophyta > Pinopsida > Pinales > Pinaceae > Pinus > Pinus albicaulis. Next base: position 6,269 of record JAXQQM020064863.1, read on the forward strand.
AATGTATCTAATACCTGATCAATAAAAGGCAAAGGAAAGTGATCCTTTAAAGTTGCTTTGTTCAATTCCCTATAATCAATGCATACCCTCCATTTACCATTCTTTTTAGGTACTATAACCAAAGGAGAAACCCATCGGCTATCTAAAATTGGATAAATGAAGTTTACATTGAGAAGTTTTTGGAGCTCTTCTTTCACTATCTCCCTAAGATTTGGATTCATCCTTCTTTGAGGTTATCTGATTGGTCTACTGTTTTCCTCAATATAGATATGATGGATGCAAGTCTTAGGATCAATACCTTTCATGTCAGTATACTCCCATGCAAATGCAGTAGAATGTTTTTGAAAGATTTTGGTTAGTTCTTCTTGTTGTGACTTTTCCAAATGTTTGTTGATATTCAATGTTTTTCCTGGAAAAATCTCAATAGTAGAACTACCAAACTCTTCCATAGAGTAAAGAGACATTTTCCTTGATGATAAATATTCTATGTCAGATTCCAATTGAAATTGTGTAGGGTCATATTCTGAAGATATCTCAAAATTTTCTAATGTGTTCAGAATTTGACTATCCTCACTGATTTCAGAAATGGTAAAGACAGGTTGTATAGTGTCCTCATCATCAACCCATTCATTGTCTCCTACTTCTGTGATTGCTCTTGCTGGAGGATACAAATTGAATTTCTTTGTTGAATTACCATTAGAAATGTACATGTCTCCAGATCTACAACTAATAAAAGCATCGGCTGTGGCTAGCCAAGGTCTTCCTAAAATAAGTGGGTGCCCTCCTAGATTACTCTTGGGAGTCAAAATCATAAAATCTACTGGATATTCCCAAGAATCTAAGGAGACTGAAATATCTTCTAATACACCATCCGGTTTAATAATTGATCGATCTGCAAGTTGCAGTAAAGTAGGTGTAAAAAGAAGGTTAGGAAGTTTTAGCTGGTCCATAGTCTGTCTACTCATAATGTTAATAGCAACCCCTAAGTCAATCAATGTGTTTGGAATTTCTATCCCATTTATATGTGTCTTGACAATTGGACTTCCTGGATCTACATACTTCTGCATGGTAATTTTTCCCATCATAATATCTGCAATTTTTCCTACCCGGTGGATTCTTCTTGTGTCTTTTAGTTTCCTTCCTGGTCTTTTGAAACTCAACTCCTTTATTGTTTTTGCTAGAATAGGAATCTCTCGAATGGCTTGTAGCAAGGGAATCTTGATACAAACATTCTTCAATTCATCTAGAAAATCATAGTTAGGCAACAAGATTTTTTTTTCCACCCCCTTGTCAATTTGTAGTCTTTCGGGAAAAGGAGGTGTAGATGAAGATGCAGGTTGCTCAACTATAGGAGTTGTGGGTGTTAACTTTTCTTTTTCTTTTTGAATGTTTGAATTTTGAAGAGATGCTTCCTCAGAACCCTCATTGACTTTAAGAGAGTCCTCCTCAGAGGTATCTTGTTCTTGAATATCTATAGAAGGTTTTTCTAAGACTCTACCAGATCTGAGTTGTACATCATTGAGAGGAACAATCATATAGGTAGGAAATTGTTGTCCTTCTACCATGTAAGTATTCTGAGGATTTTTATTGTTAGGATTTGGCAATGGCTGAGCTGGAAGTTGATTTGTCTTTTTTGGTATGGGAGCATGAGTTGAGGATTTCGATTTTGTTGAGAAGGTTGTTGTTGTGGAAATGGCAATGAAAGTTGTGGATTTGGGTTTGGAAGTTGTGGAGCTTGTTGATTTTGAAAATATGGAGGATATTGATAAAATTGAGCAAATCTCCCATAAGGATTTTGCATCCCTTGTACCCATGGCTGATATGGATTTTGATGTTGGAGCCAAGGTTTTTGCCAAGGATTCCAATTTGGTGGGGTTTGAAGATTCATAGGGTTGTTAAACCCTTGAGTTTGTTGTCCCTGCCAAGGTCTTCTTGCAACAAAGCAGAGAGATTCTACTGAATTTGGGTCTTCTTGAAAAACAGCTTTGAGTCCAGGAATTGAAGGACAATCCTTGATCTCATGATTCTCTGAGCAAATTATACATGTTTCTACAACTTTTGCATCCAAGGGACATTCCCTTAAAGCATGTTTCTTCCTACATTTCGGACAAAAGATGGCTAAAGCATCTGTTTCTGCTTTCTGCTTGTTTTGGATTTTAAGGGTGTCTAGTTGTTCACTAAGGCTCCCTAAGATATCAATTTTGAACTCATCAAGCATATTACCAATCTCTGCCCTACTTACTAATCCAGTTGCAGATTTGTTAGCCCTAATAAGAGAAGGATCCCTAGGCCCTTTTCCTGTTTTAGATTTTCCTCTTGAGAGATGGACACATAGTTCTGTTATGTCATGAAGTGGAAGTTGAGAAATGTCTCCTTTCCCCATCATGTTTAAAATATCTATCCATTCATCTCTAATGGCTTTTAATATGAGGGCTTTCAAGGTTTCATCATCTAAGTTGCTCATATTTTCTCTTTTCAAGTTGTATTGAAATCTTTCAAGTAAATCTTCCAAGTTTTCGTCTTCTTTTTGCATCATTTTGAATACCTCATCCTTGTGATTGGTGGGCATACAATAGTCCAAGTATCTATCCAAATTTTTTTGTTTCATATCATTCCAAGTCCTAATAGATTGAGTAGCTAATCCCATGAACCATTTCAAAGCAGCTCCCTTCAAAGTTGAAGGAAATAGTTTGAGTTTTTTAGAGTCTTCCATATAGTCATAGGTTCGGCACACGACTTCAAACTCAAACAGAAATGTTTCAGGATCCTCACTTCGCAATCCATAAAAGTTGGGGAGGAAAGATGTTGAGATATTTTTCATTGTTGTATGAGTTTCCTCATCAAATATAGGGAATCCAAACAAGTTATCTCCTTCCCTATTTCTTCCATTATTATCTTCACCATTGTTGTCTCCATTGTTTCCTCCTCCTCTACCTCTACCTCTCCATCCAAATCCATCTATTATTTCCTCTGCCATGATAGTTTCTTTAGAGTCCTTAAAGTCCTCTAGTTTTTCTATCAAGGGAGGATGAGAGAGAGTCTCTTTGTTTTCTAAATGGGATTTAGTAGGTGGTATAGGAGAATCCTCTAATTCAGTTGTTCCTTGAATTCCAAAAATATTAAGGCTAGGGGTAGATGGTGGTGATTCTTGTCTATGCCTTGAAGAAGATGGAGTTGTAAAAATCGAACTCTTGGCTTTAGCTATAAACCTTCCCCTAGAATCTCTTGCTCTATGCATGTCATTTTTTTTATTTTTTATTTATTTTTAAAAGTTGGGCTAATAATTCTCTTTCTAATCTTCCAGGTCACACTAGGTGCAAGAAGAGAGCATACTTAAGAAATTACTAAACCAATAACTCTCTTTTCTGATCCTCCAGATCACACTAGGTGCAAGAGGAGAGCATACTTCAAGAAGTTATCAAGTTTTCCCTTCTTTTATTATTTTGTTTTTGTTTTATTTTTTTTTAAGAAATTGGCTACCTAGTTACACTTCCCCGACAACGGTGCCAAAAATGTTTGGCCAATTTAGTGTGTCCTAAATTGCTACATTAATTATCAATCCGGGATTCGTAAGCTGATGAAGTGTGGCACACTATATGTGCAAGATAACCTATTTCTTATCTTTTTGTCCTTTTTAGTTTTCTAATGTGAGATGGAAATTCTAAAATAAAAATAAGTATGGTTATGATTGTTCAAGGCAATGATATCCTTTATAATGATTTACCAACTTGAAACTTCAAAAGGAATTTGAAACATACAATGACAAAACTTGAAAGGAAATGAAAATGTGCTGCTAACCTAGTAAATCAAAACAATGAACTATTGAGCATGAAAACCAAACTATCCTTGCTGCTGTCTAAACACAAAAGAAACTATGCTTAAAGAAATCCAAGAATTGCAAAAAAGTAAATCTAAATCAAATTACATCAACTTATATTCTGATCCCTCGCCATTAGTCCAGCTATGGCTTTCGAAGGTAACCATAAACAACTTGAGCAATCTGATATCTAATTTGCAGAAAAAGAAACTAATATCAAACTACACACTCATTCTTCAATCCCTCACCATCGATCTAGACATTGCTTTAGATAGCGAAAATGACATGAGAAGTTAATATATCTAACTTTACGAAAGCTCCTGGTTGACAAACTACACACTCATACTTCAATCCCTCACCATTAGTCCAGCTGTGGCTTTCGGAGGTAACTGAAAATGACATGAGCAACTTAATATATCTAACTTGCAGAAAGTAAACTAATATCAAACTACACACTCATACTTCAATCCCTCACCATCAGTCCAGCTGTGGCTTTCGGAGGTAACTGAAAATGACATGAGCAATTTAATATATCTAACTTGCAGAAAGTAAACTAATATCAAACTACACACTCATACTTAAATCCCTCACCATCAGTCCAGCTGTGGCTTTCGGAGGTAACTGAAAATGACATGAGCAATTTAATATATCTAAATCTAACTACTGAAACAAATGTGCAAGACTGAAATAAACAAAGCAGTACTGGAATTAAACAAAAACTAAGAAAAATAAATTAGTAGCAGAACAATATTGATTCCATGTCATTAGTCAAAAGATATGCAAATGCCCGGGCTGCCTATTTGTAATCTGAAACAAGAACACTGATCAGTTAACATAAAACATGAAAGATTATGGACAAAAGTAAAGTGTAAAGCATGAAAGATTATAAACAGATATGAAGCATAAATACCATGAAAGATGCAATGTATAAACACATGAATGATTATGGCACAATGAATTTAAAGAAATAAAACAAGAACTATACAATAATGCACAAAACCTCAGCGTGTGCAGGGGCCCTCTGCACCAGCCTTGGCAACAACCTTCAAGTACGAATTACGCTTGGAAACAGAGTCTTCTTATATATTAAAATGCATTCATAACAGAGAGGTGATATTACAGCACAGTGGCAACATAATTACATTACAGAGCTATCTGGAGGCTAATGGAGACTAATCTAATATGCGTATGCAAATTCATTATTTATAACAAAGGAAATATAACTAATTCCCTAAAGTTTATGCTGATAGAAAACACGTAAACCATTACGTCCAGAGATCTAGGATCATGGCCGCGTTGAGGAGTAAATATATGAAGAGTGGATGTTGGATTCGGCTTATGGAGCCGTTTACAGGTGTTGATGTGTCTCCCGTAAGTTAGAAACGGTCATGAAAATCCTCACGTGATGAGAAACAGAGTCCTGTCACCGTGGGACTCTACGGTTGACTTCCACTTGGCCACCTTTGACCGCAGCCTCCTTAGGTGAATTTTCTCGAGCCAATAGGACATGATCCATGTCCACATCATTTCTGACTTGCCCATGTGGCTCGTTTTTCCTGAAGACACCTGTAACATAGACTTTCACAAAATGGTTGCGGAAAGTTGCAGCAGCTGCGGAAAGTGGCAAGATTCCGCAGCTAAATGAGAAAAAATCTAAATCAAACAGCAGACACAAAATATAGTTAAAAACCATTTTAGATGCTCTTTTGCAATTAATATACAATGATATTGAAAACTTGGAAGGTTCAGGTGAATGAAAAAGGTCTAGAATGGTGTATAGGTCATGCTATCAGTATTGTGAAATGATTGCTAGGATTAATCATCATCAGGAGTTGGCTTGTTTTTTTGTATTTCATTTACATGATGGTCAGGTAACTCTTGCTGGTGTAAATTTCACTTTGACACCGGAAACCATTTCTCAAGCAACCGGAATACCGAATGTTGGTGAACAGTGGAACAAAAGACAACAGGTGGACAGAGTGCATTATGAACCATACATCAGGCCTAGCTTTGCGAGGCAACTCAGCAGGGTGTTTCCATTTTGGTTCCTAAAGGAATCCTATGCGCCTCTGATGAAACTCATTATCATATATTTCAATTGTGAGGGCCGGTTTTCACGCCTCTATGCCTACCACATCAGGTTATTGATGCATTTCACCAGAGTGAGGATGATGAAAATTCCTTATTTCATGTGCCGGAACATCGAGAGAATGACCACTCTTGTTCAGAAGAAAACTCCCGAGTAGTAGTACAACAATATTTATCACTATGCACTCATCAAGATCGTGGTTGTACATTAGCTTGGATTGCAGGGCATTTCATGGGAGGATTTCATTTCCCGTGATTTATTCACAGCTCCTCAGGTTCCTCCAAAGGTTTTCCATGATGTAGGTGAACCTTCACATTAGTATGGAGGTCACAAGATAGAGCCTATCAGTGTGCCAGTGTTTGTTACTTATCAGAGAGGCACCAGAGTATTATTTGCGGCAGCCCGACGAGTATTATCTCCACCTGGGGTGGAAGGGGTCTCGTTGCCGTCATCAGCAGCACAGGTAAAGGTACAGGTATAGGATAGAGGTAAGAGGCCTATGCAGGATGAGGGCCCTTCAGGAGGCCAAGATACTGATTTCATACTTATTGATGAGGATTTGAGCTCTGCAAGCTCAAAGTTGAGAGAGACAATTCAAGAGCAGAAGGCGGAGATTGACAAATTGACCGTCAAATTGCATAGAGCCCAATGGATCATAAATTACTTGTAGTAGTGGAAAAAATAGTTGGAATATCAGCAAACAATCATGGAGTTGCAAAACATCCGTGAAAACCGGCAAGCTGCCCAAAGAAGCCAAATAGAGATGACACCCATTGAGCGGGAGATTGAGGCTGATAGAGAGACTTGGCTTGAGAGGGTTAATATTCATCTTGAGAAGATGTTGGAGAAGGAAAACAAGGAAAATAACATGCTCAAGCACATGAAGAACCATTATTGGGCACGAAATCATGTTTGCAAAGCGAGGATCAAGATCCTGAAAGCAAGACTAAAGAGGGCACTAAAGCGTCGTAAAAGGCATGATAGACTCCAAATTTTGGCCGAAGATTTTTTGGCCTAGCATAGTGCTTGATGGTGGAAATTCAGCCCAAATTTCAAGAAATTTGGGAAAATTTTTGTCAATTTTGAATTTTTTGGCCTAAACACAAATTTTTCCCCCCGACGCGTAGCACCACTTGGCGCGCGCTTATAATTGGAAGCTCCTTTGGAGGAAAGCTTAGAATTTCTAGATTTTTCATCAAAATTTATGGATGCCTATCCATTACCTAAGGATTCTGACAAGTTTTGGGTTACCTAAAGGGTCAAAAACACCCTAAAAATGACCTTTCTGCCACTTTTTGGACACAGAGGAAGCAGTGTTGGGAGATTTGACTTTTGGAGGGGAAAATGGCAACCAAATTTAGAAATTATACTTGGATTGGAAAATAGACAGGAAAGGCTTTCCAACGAGCTATCCTGCACTCAATTTAGACTTTGGAAAAGCCCTCAAAATCAGCCTCAAAGTTGTGCTACAGATAGAGATTTCAGGCGCGACGCATTGGGAAATTTGGCCTATTTTTCACTCAGCAGCTCAGATTTTCGTCTAGTTTTGGCTAGTTTGACTTTTTCATGTGAATTTTGATGTAAATTGATGTAATTTCATGACTTTTATGTAATTTTGGCACATTTTTACTCATCTTAGAAGATTCATTCACCAAAAATTGAAATGTAAGTGAATGAATCAGTTTCCTATCATTTAGAGGCAAGTTGTTTCATTGCCTATTTCCCAGTTCTTAGTTTAGATATGGTTGAAATAGCTCCTAGAATGATGAGTTCGACCCCTAGAGGCATGGGGATGAGTTAGGCTTGTCTATATCTATTAGTTCTTCAGTCATTTTCAAGGTTGGACACTGGGGATTGCTTGGCACTTCATTGTACATTTCATCTCTACAATTTTGTCAAAGGAATAGACTAGGGTTTGCAACACTCTTTGGGATCCATGTGGATCTATGTTTTGATGGTGTGTTTCTCTCTGTGATTGTAAGTTCACTAATGTTTTATTTTTATCATTTCCCTTCTCCTTTCTTCTCAAATTAAACAAACAAGTTATAAAGGTGGAACTCATTTGATTGCTTTGCTCTGCCTTGATTTTTGTTTAATTTTCCATGCTTTCATCTGTTTGAAGAGGATTCTTGAAAGCCTCTTGCCCTCTTCAGCTCCTCGCCGGTCTGAAATATTCATTCACTTAATGCAAATCATCAAAACAATTGCCTTCCTTGCCCCATTTAGAACTCTGCAAAAACTAGGCCTCATCCCCGAACCCAAAACTGTCTTTCCCTTTGATTCCAAAAAAATCCAAAAAAATAAAAATCAAACTCCTTTACTTATATACCTAGCCTAAAATTATATTTTATTTCAAGTCATCTCAAGCCCGATCGATTATTTTTGCTAAGATTGACCCGGAGAGAGCCCTCTCCTGATCTGGTAGGGCTAGCTACCAGACTGAGCGTGGTTTGATGTTACCCTAAACTCTACCTTCTTTCAGCCTGAGGTAGATTTAGGCAATAACACCTTCAATATTGTCCTCCCAATGGAGTAGAAACCTCCTCCACTAAAAATAAGCACTGAAATGGCCTAGATCTAGAGATCTAGTTTCCACTTGCTGCAGCTTACTGAAAAAACCAAACCCTCAACAGGATTTACGGTGTAAAAGAAAGGTGAAGCTTGGCCTTAAGCCAGATAGTGAACAATGTGGTGCAAGCCTCCTCCAATAGCTCCTCAATGGAAGAGGTGGAATTCCCGATTAGGAACACCCAATGCTAATCAACATTCAATCTCAGCTAAACAACAAGAGAAATTTATATGTCTAAACAGACCATATATTCAAAAAATCATAATCATTAGTGAACCCCATATGGATTCCATCCTCTTCCTTATAAACAATTTGAGCCTTCTCACCTTTGGTCCCACTCATTATGGTTTCCATCATCAAGCAATTAATCTCTCTCTGAAACTGTGATGTTCCATCATTAATGTCACTCATCCATAACAACGTTGTTTGATTTGCTCAACCTTGACTTAGTCTCCATGCATTGTCTTCTTTCACATTCAAGGTGTATTTATTCTGACTAGCTAAACTAAACCTCATTCATATTGAGCTATCTTTATTGATGATTCATTCCCTCCATACAAGTGTTGTTGACTTGGTCAAACTTGACCTTGTCCACATGCATTAGCCCTTGTTCACACATGAGGGTGCTTGATCCAGTTATTAACATGATCCATTTTTACACTAAGAGGTATTTTATGTCCACTAAAGAGATTTATGGGCCTCCCTACCCATTTATTCATCTAACTACATGTTAAGAGAAAAATTAATATTCCAATTAGTTGTATGCTAATTAGGAATATTATAGTCTTCCCCTCCCAAATGCTGCTTGTCCTCAAGAAACTGCAAGGATCGAATTGAAGAGCCTCTCCTCTTCCTCTTGTAGCATCATAAAGTGATAAGTTCCCCAAAAGAAAAATATGCTTTCTCATTAATATGTTCCCAATTTTTTCCTCCGATGTGTGTAAGTAGGCCTTTGGTGAAAAATCCAAATGGCTTTCATCATGAAAAAGTGGAATATCCATGGAAACAACTATAAGTGGTTTAGAGGCCTTCTTGAGGCATGGAATCTGAAATATTTTGGGAACCGTCTTCCCCATGTGAAGCCTCCATCCCCAAGCGATCATCCACAAAAAGTGAGTCACCTTCCAACATGGTAACTCTTGAAACATCTCCTCCACCTTAGGCTCTAGCAAAGAAGGTGAGCTGCATAGCTGAATATGATGGATCAAAATGTCCATCCCATGCTATATCTCTCTCCACTTATGATAAGTGTAGATTTTATGCTGAATATGGGCCGCAATAATGTTTACTTCATGGAACAAAAAGGAAATAGGATCCCCAAATACCCCCTCTTTGGTTCTTGCCCAAATCATCCCATATAAAATGAATATGAGATTATCACCATATGGAATCCAAATGACAGAATTTTTAAAGGTTTTACATAGTGCTGGAAAGTACCAACAGTTTCTCAAGTAGTGACAGCGCAGTTTTACCAACTACAATTTCAGAATATGATATGGCAAGTTGTCTTCAAACAATTTGCTAGTTGTACATGTTATCTCATCTACTAGTAAATAGTAAATGGCATTGTATATCAACTAAGCATATAGGAAATAGTACAACACTTGCCCAAATTCATACAAGAAATTGATCTCTCCATCATAGATGTTGGTCCCAAAATAACCATGAAGCCCAAATAGAGGCTTGCCCTCTTGTGGAGCAATGCACTATATAGAGATGGTAAGAGAATTCAGATACTGTGTTAGATAATTGATAAGTGCAAAAACACAATTATTTCCATGTACTAAGAGTAGTCTGATAATTTGACCCATGAATGAGCCCTCCATAGTGGTATGACATAGTCCCAGGAAGAGGAATGAACTAGGTGCTGCATGTAGATCTTTCTTCTTGTGCTTGAGAATCCAAGTGAAAAAGATCATATCATGGCAATATATGTCTCCATCCACTACTCCATCACTCTCATCTCCTTATTTCCCATCAAGTGCATCATATGTGAAGTGATCCTAGGGACACTCCATCAACAAACCCAAGCTCCCAAGTGACATCACTGTTGGCCTTTGTAATAAGGCTCCTGTCATCTCATAGCTCCATTATTTGACATGCCACATGTCAAAGCCACCCATCATAATGTTGTTGTATATGGGATATTCCTTCCAAAGAGGAAGTACCTCCTGATCCTCCAAGGCTAAGTAGTAGCCCCTTTGCACCATGATAGTGCCATCTCCTACTCCTGCAACATCATACAAATTATGGGAGAATATCAACCCATACTCTCTCAAGAACAACCAAAGAAACAACAAATCTTGTTGCCTCCCCACACCATCACCATATAAACTATGGAGCAATAACATGAGAGTTGATATGAAATATATCACATCACCCAAATACACCCAAAATCCTTACTGCCATATGATGTAAGTGCCATGCCAAGTTCCATCCACCAACCTACTCTTTGAAATAGAATGTGTCATAGGATGACCAAAATCTTTCAAGAGTAATCAATACAGTCTTGCCTCCTGTTGCCTGGTGTCATAAATATGCAAGTGGCTTCCCAACCTATTTCTCATAAACATCACCCATCCAACCAATGGTGAGTGTCCATCATTATGTCCAAAAGTGGCATTCCTCCAATGGAGAATACCATCCTCCCAAATCATATTTTTGTCTTTACATTTCATGGGATGTTGAAATGAAATCTCTTGGAGACCTCCAAATGAAGATCACTCCTCAATGACCAAGTTGATCCCATAAGGATCCAAATAAGGTGTAGGCAAAAAATTCTCATGAAAATGCGAAGTTCTCATCAAGAATTATCTATCATTATAATGGAATATGTTATCCCTCATAAGATTCCCTTCATAAACCATTTGCCTATCCTCCACTATACATGTACGGAGGTCATTGGAATGCTCCAATAATGGTTGGGCCCCCCAACTCATCACTGTTGCTCAATGACAGTGCTGTTGATCTTCATATTGGTGCATATGATGTCTCAAGATCATGTTTAGTGTTGAACGCATGGTTCTGTATTGTATTGTTCAAGACAATACTCATCCTGGCCTCTAATAATCTACACTCCAGCCCCAAGAGTTGTGTGTAGCTCAACAATGATACACTAGGATGACTGTATATCTTATCCTTGAACAAATCAAGGTTGATCAGCACAATGATAGTTTGCTGCTCCAAATCAACAGTGTACTTTGACCCTCATTCATGCAACGGTACATTACCACAATCCTCCATATGATGTGCTGAAGTAACAAAAAATGGAAACATGTGCATACCTTGGTGGTGAAGGTTTTTCCTCCTCTGATTTCTTCTTGTCAATTTTTTTTATCAACCTTTGAGTGAAATCTGCAAATGCAGTCACTATTTCATGACTCAAATGGCTAAACCACCAAATGTTTGCTTCACCCTCAAGGTGCAGCACCTCAATCTCAACAGCTTCTCTTTCTACCATAGGATGTAGTAGGAAGAATGCATATAGCTTCATTACCCAAGCTTTTGATGTGCATGAGGATGACCTATCAAAATTATACAATAGGAATCTATTTTCCTTTATTATTCTATTGTTGCAAGGTTTCCTTTATTCTTTGTGTTGAATGAACTGTGGGAGAGTTAGATTCTCCTTGAAAGCTCTAGGTTGAGACTTATATCCCTCAAGATACTCACTTAGAATCTCATGATCTAATTGTTGTCCATCTCTATGCCTCTTGTCTTCAAAAGAAAATGCCCTAGTATGTTTCTTTGGAGCTCCATGCAATACCAGATCTTCTTTGTGCTGATAGGAAGTACATGGACCTTCCTCATCTTGAAACCCTAGTGTGGTTTCACTTCTTTTCTCCATTTTTCTTTGCTTAACCTCCTTGGTGAGGTTCTTCTTAGATCTGAAAAGAGATGAGATAAAAATCATTCTCTCCATCATTCTGATCTCTTTATCCTTCTCTTCTTCTTCTTATAACATATTGGCTGAAACTCATAGGTTGAGCCAACATTATGCTTTGATACCACTATAATATTCTCAAATGGGAAAATCAGCAATACTTTCACTTAAAACGCAATTTTCAGAAATATATGTAAAAAAATTTAAGTGTAACCAACGGATCCATTATATTATACATTATAACAGCCAAATACAAAAGGAGATCCGAAACAGATCATGGTAGCTTAGTTAAACAAGCCTCCCAAGCCATAATAGCCCAAAAATCATGCAAAAAGAGGGGTTGCAACCATGTATAAAATATGGAATGTCCTGACAATGTTATTTTAGTACCTCTACAATATCAGTAGGTTTTACATCAGATATAGAGCTACTATGTGCATAAAAATTTATATCTACATCATATCCATGCACTATACAAGCTCATCCAGAGAACCCCCTTGGGGTTTTTAGCAAAACACCAAGTACAAGATGTAAATCTGAGATCTAAGACTGTAGATCTATGGAAATTTTCATATTTGGAAAGTGTGGTTTAACTAATAAAAGCAATAGAATAGCCTCCTCCAATAGATATCCAAAGTGAATGGTAGATCCCCAAAACTTAGAAAATCACTCTCCAACTGGTGTGTTGAACCACCCTGCAAATGCTCCTTCAGAAATTATGCAGATCTGGATCTATAATGTGCTATAGGGATCAGAATGTAGTTATCCTGATGACAATATCTGGAAATGAGGCTCAATGCCTTCAATACTGCCCTCCCAATGGAGTAGAAACCTCCTCCACTGAAAAAAGCACTGAAATGGCCTAGATCTAGAGATCTATTTTCCACTTGCTACAGCTTAATAAGACAACCAAAATGTCAACAATATTTAGACTGTAAAAGAAAGGTGAAGCTTTTCCTTAAGCCAGATAGTGGACAATGTGGTGCAAGACTCCTCCAAGAGCTCCTCAATGGAAGAGGTGGAATTCCTGATCAGGAACACCCAATGCTAAACAACATTCGATCTCAGCTAAACAGCAAGAGAAAGTTATATGTATAAACAGACCATATATTTAGAAAATAATAATCATAAGCTAACACCATATGGCTGCCATCCTCTTCATTATAAACAATGTGAGCCTTCTCACCTTGGGTCCCACTCATTAGGGTTTCCATCATCAAGCAATTAATCTCCCTCCAAAATTGCGATGTCCCATCATCAATGTCACTCTTCCATAATAGCGCTATTTGATTTGGTCAACCTTGACTTAGCCTCCATGCATTGTCTTATTTCACACTCAAGGTGTCTTTATTTTAACTAGCTAAATTGAACCTCATTCATATTGAGTTGTCTTCATTGATGATTCATTCCCTCCATACAAGTCTCGTTGAGTTGGTCAAAATTGATCTTGTCCACATGCATTATCCCTTGTTCACACATGAGGGTGCTTGATCTAGTTATTAACATGATCCCTTTTCACAGTAAGAGGGATTTTATGTCTACTAAAGAGATTTATGGGCCTCCTTACCCATTTATTCATCTAACTACATGTTAAGTGCAAAATTAATATTCAAATTAGTTGTATGCTAATTTAGGAATATTACATTTTAATACAGTATTTTTGAGATATACGTGAAGTTCCCTGAAAACAATGGGCTACCTACAACTACTTGAGTTTATTGCTAACATTATTCATAGATTTTAGGATATTTGCTACCTCTTTAAGGGTTAGTGGATATTTCAGCTATGTGTAAACCTCATGTCTCCTTTCCATCCTTATATGGACATAATTTCCTATATAAAATAAATATTCTATAATTTTTATTGACATCCTTATGCCAACATTCTCACTACTAAACCTTCAACATCATTGGATATAATATATATGTCAACCAACCTCCTTTTTCTTAAATGAAAAGAAAATAACAACAAAATTAACTAAAATGGGGACAACATAAGGGACAACCTAAGTTTGCATAGCAATTTCCTCATGAAAAATTACTACTAATTAAAATCTAATTTCCTGCAATTCTTAAATCTAAAATTGATTGGTTAAAATATAAATTTTGCTATTCCTTGCTACTTTTCTTCCATCCTAGGTTGTTGGGAGGGAGTTTGGTACTCTTTCTTTGGTCATATTTTTCTTGTTCCTCGCACATGGAAAAGACACAATGCACTTCAATAGGAAATCAAATTATTTGCAGTGATGGCGGTGTTCGAGAAGCTGAGGAGCACGCCCGTCACATAGTTTGAATTATCGAGAGGGGGAAGATCACGAATAGATAATGCCAAAGCTTTCTAAAATTTTGAAAAAAATGGCAGTGGAATCACCAGCATTTCTGTCTTGAGTGCACTACCGGAGTTTCGGTTAAGGCTTTGCTGCTCATTTTTTTGTTTGTGCTTTCCCCCTCTTAAGAGGCATCATGACCAGATTAGGGCAGCCCCTAGATCTCAGGAAGTAAGTATATAATTCACCGCAATTTAGTTAAGTTGAACTTATGTTTGGATCCATTCTTATTGCTTCATTACATACACTGGATTGTTTCTATAAGTAGGATTTCTGCATGGGTAGTTTACATTTCACTGGCATAAAGTTAAGAAATTAAGGTTTATGGTTTTAGGATCAGTTCTGGACTTAAACATGATTTCAGGGTTGACAATGTAATATATATGCTATTTTATAAATATCAACATACTTAAATGTTTAACAGTAAAAGGTAAGATGTGGGAACCCAATTTCATGGTGTCTAGTCTTCAGACTCCTAGCACTTCACAAAAAAAAATTAGAAATTGAGGTGTTTTTAAAGTTTCAACTGACTCTAATTGTTTTATAGAATTTCAGTGCTACATAAAATAAACATTACAACCCTAGTCTTATGCATCTTGTGGGTTGGGGGATCCAGTATTGTATTCATCCTTAGTATGTAGTATTTACCCTATTTTATAAATATTAACATATCTAAATGTTCAACATTAAAATATAAATGTGGGATATCCATTTTAGGATGTTTTATGATAGTCTCATACTCCTTGGACCTCACACAACGAAATTAGAAACTGAGGTGTTTTTCCATTTTCAATAGACTTCAATTATTTTTTAGCATTTTAGCAGTACATGAAATAAGGAGTGCAACTCTAGTCTTTAAAATCCTGTGTCATGGGGTACCCCAAGATATTGTAAGTCCAAAACATAGGAATTTGATTCTTGTATTGGAGAAACAACATAAGGCCTAGGCAACCTGTGTGGCAATGGGATATTAGATTCCTCATTGCTACATAGGGTTCAACTTAAGAGCATATTTTTAAAAATTAGAATCGGTAACTGACGTGGTCCACCTATCAAAGAGTTTTTTGAACTAAAATAAGGAAAAAATGGACTAGTCAGATCTCTATGTACCGGTCTTTAAAAAAATACGTGAAATCATTATTTTTTAATGAAAACAATTAATTTTAAGCTTTAGAACCATGATTCCAAATTCATCACCACTACCTTAGTAGTAGTAGTAGTTGTAGTAGAAAAACTAGATCTAGTTGAAGAACAAGTTGGTCAAGCTACATGAATGGTGCTTCTCACTGGTTGTTTTTATTTTCTTGATTTAGCTATTGGTTCTAGATCTACTGGCACTACCAGATCTGCATTTGGATCACCCCCCCCCCCCAAATGGAAGCACAAGTTGGTCAAGCTGCACGAATAGTGCTTCACATTGGTTGTTTGCCTTATCTTGATTCAGCTACTAGTTCTAGTTCTATTGCCACTACCAAATCAGCACTAGGATCAACTCCCCCAAAAATCCAAATGAGATGTGTGAGGAAAACGAGAGGGGAGGTATGATTTTATAGGCTTGGAGGGTTATTTTTGGAGGGAAACAATGCCTAGTTTCCCCAAAAAACCACTCACACCAACCCTTAACTACTTTGTGTCACACGTGTGAACTCTCAATGACTTGGTTGGGTTATGATGGAACCAGTTGGTTCATACTAGTTTCGTACCAAACACCTAGTTCATGGTTGGTTTGGTACCAAACATGGGTTTACCGTGGCCCAAACCAAGGTTATTGGCTGGATTGACTTCTGAACCTAATGAATTTTCCGTTTTTACAAGGTAATGGTTCAACCTAGCTGGGTTTTAAAACCATGCTTAAGATATACATTTTTTGAGTTGCATAGTCAGTGATGTACACTGAATGGTTCAATTGAAAACAATGTATCACACTAAGTTCCATTTCACTACCATAGAGTCAATATTCTAATGACATTGGTGCAAACTCATTCACTATTCACAAATCGTTCTTCATGATTATAGAATTAAATATTAGATTTTCTCGTTGCTTCTTTAACATAAGCCTTCTCTGTGAAAAGAGACTCGTCCCTCTAGCTTGTTTTGTGAGGAGACTCTGCAAAGGCCAATTTTTAGCATCATTTGTTGTGCCTTTCTAGTACTATATGAATTTAAACAACTTCTACATTTAGTACTTTATTTTCCATAATGAATTCAAAGCTAAAGAAGGCTAGACTGCCAACATTGCCAGGTTCTCATATGGTTACCTTGCATGGGCCTTTTGATAATAGTTATAACTTGCCTCAATAATTGGGAAAATTTTTAACCACACTATCATAACCCACCATATCAATCCTACAATGTGGGCACATCATACATTTTCATGGAAACTATGATGTGGCTAAGTTTTAACTAGATTATCATAAGCCACCATATAAATTGCACAATGTGGGAACATCAGACATTGTCATGGAACCATGGTTTCAAATACATCGTGGCTGATTTATTGTATTTTTTGTTTACATTACTTTTCTTCATCATGTTATGGGAACTTGGGCACTTGTGTAGTTTGTCTTAACTTGTTAGATTTCCAAGCTTGAGTGGCCACGTTCCCATTGTAGCACACCTTCTTGTTTGATATTGTTTGCAAGTGTAATGGCCCAGTGGAATTTTAGATTGTGATTATTGGTGGCTACCACTATCCACAAGTAGTAAAGAAACCTTATTTCTTATTTTTCTCTTTCGGTTTTCTAATTTACATCAAACATATGGGATTTTAACATTTTTTTTGTGATTTAATCATTTTTGTTTTCTGTGTTTTCTGATCCTAACATTGCCACCTTTTTCTAGTTGTCGCAAGCTTCAGTACTAAACTTTGAAATAAGGCCCTACATAATCACTGAAGTTTCACTTAGTTTTACTTCATTAGCGGTCTAGCATGCTCTCATAGAAATTTGTAGGTGCAACAGAGAGTTCTTGAACTTCTGGCCTATAAACGACACTTAGGTTGTGATTGGAATACTAAAAAACTCTTCACAAATAAATAAAGAGGATGACAGGTCATGATATGCATTGGTCTCACTTGAGTATCTACAGTTACTGTAGTTAATATATATTAGAAAACTATAGAATATTGAATATTAATATATCAGATATGTTACTACTGTAGACAACTATAAGAAAATGTGAAACACCCACAAGAGACCTTATAATGATGCAAATATCTTCACTTTACCTTGAAATTTGATACTAATACCTATTCCCAAAACTTCTGGTAGCTTATTAAATATATTGCATGAAACAAGTAATTTTATTTAAGTTTTTCCTTTCTTCTTGTATGATTTTTTAGTTTTCTTGTTCTCATTGTTTTTCCCTAGCCAAGCACTTTTGATCATAGCAGGGATCTACTCTTAAGTTCTTTACAATGATATCCTCATTGGTCCTTTTCGGTTAGGAGTGTGGTGGAAACTGAAGATTAAATTTGGGCATTGAATGTATTAACTCTAAGTTTCCTGCCTCTAGTATGTGAACAATTATTTTTTATCATTGTCTGAATACAAGATGTTACTTCACAAGTTCTTGAGATCTTGCTTGAGAAAGTAATTCTCTTTATAGCATAGTGTGCCTTTAGCTCCTCCTCAAAAATATATCTTCCTCTAATGTGTTGATAAAACACTGGTAAAACCAGAATAAAAATTTCATTCTCTCCTAATAGCCTATGCATGTTACACAACACGAATATGCTTATATACATCATGTTTACGACATTACT
Organism: Pinus albicaulis; assembly: GCA_034641835.2. Lineage (NCBI taxonomy): Eukaryota > Viridiplantae > Streptophyta > Pinopsida > Pinales > Pinaceae > Pinus > Pinus albicaulis. The sequence goes on from JAXQQM020064863.1 coordinate 24,716, forward strand.
CAATCTTTGCAAACTGACGTTCTAATGTTCTATTAAAATAAGCCAGATTGAATAGAGAAACTAGATGATGATAATGAAATCCAACTTCCATGCTCAGCAATATTTCAGTGATTTATCAATCCTTATTTACTTCGAGTGCAATAAGTAGTTCTTTCCCTAGTCAAGATTAACATATTTTCAATGCCTTTCATGAAACCATTTCCCTAGCCTTCATCTTTAGCTTGGGTGCCTTTAGTAAGTTTGAATCTTTCATTACACTATTCACATGTCGTAGGGATTCAAATGATCACATGTCGTAGGGATTCAGATGCAAGAGTATATTTTACATAATTTTTTCAATTATTTGTGCTAAGACAATTGCTAATGAATATAGCTGCTTGTTAAATTATCCCTTCTCTCTCTGCCAGATGAAAAAAGTTGAATTGTGACATTTTCAAAAGATCTGATTTAAGCATATATAATTTCTTTCCCTTGAGAAATTATATGATGTTAATGTAGAATATTTATGATTTCACCCTTTCTCGATAACTATTACATAGTTTAGAGAACGTTTGGTTTTTCAATTTATTTTCCCGTTCCATTCTAAATTGATCGATACACAATTTTTTGTCTGATAAAAATTTGTGTTAGTGTTTATTAATTTGTATATAGTTACCTACCGTATATTTGGGCCGATAGGCCTTGTTTTAAATATGTTCACCTCTAAATTTCGTCTACCCTTTTCACTATAATTAGACACCTATCTCTTGGGTGGCGGTGCGATGAGACAAATTGATGGTGAGCAAGAGTTCTAATGTCTAATTCCACTTAATTGACATGTTTAACTGTATTGCATCATGGTCTTCAATTCTGGGCAGAATGATGGGAAATTCACTTATAGGCAGAGATCTCCGACCTAATGAGAACCCTCATGTGCATTATTATAGATAAATTTTATGTTGATCTAATATGGAACCTGCACCCTGCCCCCTGCCTCGTCTAAGTTTAACCATTCTTACTTAGATGAAGCGGATTTCAAGGCATTGGCTGTCAAAGTTTGAAATCACTATGACAAAAATCATGAAGAATTAGCCATAAAGCAGCTTGTAGATAGCTTTAAATTTAAAAAAGGAATAAGGAAGTAGTAGATTAGGCCAGAGGTTATGTGCAATAAAATCAGTTAGAGAAAAAATAAGTATAATAAGGGGTTAAAATTCCTTTTGAAAATAATGAAGCTGGGTTTTCTTAGAGGTATAATTTGATGCTCGAAGGGAAAAAGAAATATATTATGGAGAAAGAGGTAAAAGAGTGGGGGCTCAAAAGTCAAGCTATATGGCTTGCTGAGAGGAAAAAAAAACCTAAATTCTTTCATAATCATGCTAGCCATAGAAACAAGGTGAACGCCATATGGGAAATTAGCAAAGCATATTGTTGTTAATCTGTTGCTTCAAGGAGAATATGCGGGAGGTAAAACAACATTTCAAATCCCTATTTAAAGATCTTGAGGTAGTTAGCATGGAGAAATTATGAAAATTACTAGACTTTTTCCTAGGCTCATCGATGTTGATATGAATGAAAATCTTGAAAACAAGGTGTCAAAGGAAGAGATTAAGTCATTTTAAAATTATTTCAAAAGATCCAAAATCACTATGCGTGATGGGTGGACAATAAAATTCTTTTTAGGTTCTATGATTTGATGGTGGATGATCTGCCTGGAATTGTGGAGGAATATAGGGATTTTTGGAAAGTGTTGGGTGCACTCAACTCTAATTTTATAGCATTCATTCATAAGAAGTATGTTCCATTATCGTTTTATGATTTGAGGCCTATCTCTATGTGTAACTTGGTATGCAAATTCATTTCTAAAATTATTTCCAATAGTCTGAAAGAAATTTTGTTTGGGATTATAAATGAAGAGAAATTTAGGCTTATTTTTAATAGAAAAATTCATGATGTTTTCAGAACAACCCAGTAAGGAATGCATTGAATTAAATCTAGAATATTTCTACTGCAGCGATGAATACCTTGCAAAATCACATGACAAAGTAAATTGGTTTTAACTTAGACTGTTATTGATTCAACTGGGCATGAATTTGTAGATTGTGAAATGGATTATGGGATGCATCTCCTTAGCTTCCTTTGCAGTACCAACAAATTTTCTCTCCTTTAGTTTTATTTGTCTCTTCTAGAGGACTTCAAAAAGCATGTCTTTAGCTCCTTTTCTCTTTGTAATGGTAGCAAAAGATCTCAGTATTTTGATTAGAGAAGCTAGGAGAGTTGGAACCTTGAAAGGAGTCAAGTTTTCCAAATGTGTTTATTTCATATTTACTTTTTGTTGATGACATCATGATCTTTGGAAAAGGTTCTATTTTTAGAATTAGAAATATAAAGATATTTTGAATATTTTTTACAATGCCATAGGCATGGAGATTAATTTCAGAAATTCATCAATGTTGTTTAACACTAGATGAAGAAGTAAAAGCTTAAATGCTCTCCTTTGTCCCAATGAATCTATTAAACTTATCTAAAGGCATGAAATACATAGGCTTCATCGTAAAGCCTAATATTTACTGTTGCGAATACTGTAAATGGTTGTACAGTAAAATTTAACAAAGTGTTTCCCTATGGTGTAATAGGTTGCTGCCTAGTGGTGGAATAGGCTATTATGGGAAGCATTCCTATTAGTTCTTCAGCTTCCCTTGGACTGGAAAGAGGTAGAAGAAAGAAATTCCTATAGTAAAATGGACTAAAGCGGGAAACCTAAAACAAGCTTGAGGTTGAAGGTTAAAAAATATTCATTACTTTAGTCAAGCTCTTAGTGAAATTATTTTTAAGGCTTATCTATATTGAAGGGTTGTGGGGTAAGGCTATGAAGTCTAAATACCTGAGAAGGTTGTATTTTCAAGAATTTTTGAGGCAGTAAAGGAAGTATTTGCAAGGAGATACTTTTGTATGGAAAACTTTGGTAAGGGTATTCCCTCTCATACGAAAATGGGCAACTTGGATACTTGGTAGGGAAAATGAGAAGAGAATAGGAGAAGACCCCTGAATTGGGTGTAAAGGTATTTCAGGATCTTTGAGGCCTTGTTAAATATTTTCATGCATAATATATTTTCTCCTTCGAGGATGCAATAGTAAATGATGGAAGGAATATACGGGTTGAGGGCTAGAAGTGGCAGAAGACTTGGGATATGCAATGGGAAAAATCAGAGGAATGGAAAATTTTTGTTAATGTATTAGCAATGGGTGCCATAAAACATTTATATCAAAAATACATTTATCAAGTGGTATAAACATCAGGGGTTTAGAGAGTAGACAATAAAATATGGGATATTCAGCTAAGATGGAAGAAACGAAGTTGGAGAAATATTTTGTGGTGACAAGTAGTGTGGAAGTTAGAATTCCATTTAAAAGAAAAATTTATCCTTTGTTTAGCTCAAAAAGAAAAATCTGACATGGGAAAAAAGTCACAAAAGGAACATGGAGGGTCCACAAATATTCACTCTGTGTAAGGGTAATGTGGAAAATGTAGATCTCTTGTTTGTTTCTTGTAATTTTTCTACAGTAGTATGGGTTGAAACACTTCATATAAGTGAGAAAACAAGATGGAGCAGAGGACTTTTCTAGATTATTTTCATTCTTGGATTGGAGAGATGTATAAAAAAGTTCTTAGGGCTTTACCGTTATGTGTTTGGGGGTATTTGGACCGCAAGGAAAAAAACCATATTCCAAGGAGCATAATTCATTCCAACAAAAATATCCCATAAAATCCAGAGTGCATGTGATACTAGTTGGAATCCATTGATATAAATTTTTTCCATAACTCAAAATTAATCTCTTATAAACTATGATTAGGTCTAGGATTTTGTGATGGAGTCTGCCAGGGTTGCCTAGGTTTGTGGGGTTGATGCTTTCTTTCTTCTCAATAAGTCTCATTTTTCAATATGAAACTAGCTGTTGGAAATGGTACATATAATAGGTTGAGCTATTTTCCATGTGGCTCCTCTTGAAAACAATTGCAGCTAAAGGCTTAAAAAATTTGGAAGTCTTTGGAGATTTGAAAATAATGGAGAACTAGGCAAAAAATGAATACAAAATCAAATATCATACCTTAGAGCCTATAATGACCCAAGTGCAGGAGGTTAATAGGTTCTTTGATTAAATTTCATTTTTCATGTTTGTTGAGAATTCAAATCCCTAGTTGATCATTTACCTAAAAAAAAATATTTCTTATGCATGAGGGTCAAAACCCAAAGTAGGAGATCAGGGAATTTTCATAGGTCTCAGTTTCTGAGAGAGTCCTGTATTGATGCAGGGCCACTTTTCCATTTGAATTTCATTAAAGAAACTCTGGTTTTGTTTATTTTTAATGTATTGGACCCTTTTGGAAAACAACAGGATGACTGAGTCCTTTTACTAAAGGCTACCTTCTAAGATCCTATGATGAATGTAATAAGTAGTAATAGGACAGATGCATATCTTGTTACTTTTCTAATACTCCACTGCTAATTTGAACAATGTTCTGAGATGTAACAATTAGAAAACTGAACTGTGAAATTCACTGATCAAATTTACAGAGTATTCTAATGAATTTGCAGAAGAAAATAAATTCATAAAGACACAAACATACAATTAAAAAAATATCACAAAACACCAAAAAAACTAGATAGAACTTCCTACATGTGCAAGGTATCTCAACCTCTTTAAGTGATGCACTCTCCCTGACCTCACATGATGATCTAGAAGTATTTTCCTGACCTCAAAAAAAAAATTATTTCTAATGCATAATGATGTATTCACCAATTCTACACTCTTCTGTTTATAGGATCGAACTTCACTTCAACTCAAGAAAATTGGCTCCTTGAACCCAAGTCAAGCTGCCTTGCCGAAATTATGCCTAACTGACATCTAGAACTCAAGTGAACTGGCCTTTTCAACTCGAGTCAAACTGTCTCACTTAAGTGAAGTCGTAGTGAGATAAAATATCCATGCATGCTCAGTTATATTTGCTAGATTTTCTATTTTTAACTATAAGAAAATTAGAGAATTTTCTCAAGTCAACACTAAGAGAAACTGAGATTGCCCCTTTGCTTCACATGTGGATTTTTTTTTCCAACCTACTAAATTTAGTAGAACCCTTCCATATTTAACTTTAATTAAATGATCTTCCTACGGTTAAGCTTTAGGAATGCTTATTTTTTTGTCATCTATGGGTGGTTCGATGTATATGTTTATTTCACACTTGAAATATTGAGTATAAAGTCTTTTTCTTGGAAAATAAATGCCATGATTGGCTCTTCCAGAAGACTAGTCACTCTGCTTCTTCCAATAATAACTAAAGTGAAAAAAGTGTATGCCTGTAAAAGTATGTATTTATATTCATCCAAAGAACCATGGTGAAAGGAGCTAGGCTTGTAAATGAAAAAAGAGATGTTTGAAAATGGAAACCAATAGAAAATTTCTTATCTTCTTCCATAAAATATTTTCCTCATTTTTGTGTCTTTTTTCTTCCAAGAAAACAATTTTTTTTTTGGCATCTGTTATTTCAAGTAGAGATTTAAGTATACATTGATTGTGCCTACGCATAAGAGCCCCTTTCAGAAAATTTCCAAATTATCATCAGATTCTGCAAAACATCTTTCTAATAAACGTTGAACATCAAAATAACATTTCCACCTATAGTGCTAACATTTTAGACAACCCTATAAAATTATTTTAAAACAATATTTCTGGGAAATCTGAAACCCAAACCCTCCCTTTGATTCACCATGCATAATCCATTTGTTGATTGCAATGGGATCCTTTGAAAGATGATCTGCCTGAGAATTAAATTCTCTATGAACATGATGAATAGAAACCGAATAAAAAGCTTCCTGGCGTTCCTTAACTTAGTGCTTCTAGTGAGAGAGAACCAAACTATCCAATGGAACAGATACTTTAAAACTCTAATTAGCACTTTCGAGTCTCCAACAACTTGAAAATTCTGAACACCTTTAACCGTAGCAAATTTTAATAGGGCCCAAAGGGCTACTGACTTTGCACGAATATTAGTACCACTACCAATTTCAATCTTGAGTTCGAATTAATGATTATAACTGTAATGAAGGACAATACCAATGACATAATCACCCAACATTTGACATGCACCATAGAAATAACTCCAATTAATATTATTATTGAAAGAGGGCACATGCTTAAGGTTGAACCTATAAGCCCCTGCTTTACGCAATTAATTACATTTCTTATCATCATCTTATTTTCGTAACTCTTCTCATATTTGTTTGTAAGAACATATAAGATATTGGGAAAAATATTTCCATATTCTAGCAAAATTCTGATCTATTGTCAAGTGATTAGCACAAGATAATGTGCATCTTTGACCCTTTCCAAGCTAATTTGAGTTGGGATGAGTTGATTTTGGTAACTTGTATTCCTTTTCCAATTGAATCAAGAGAAGGTTATTTTGGTTTCTATTATCAATTACCATATATGCTAGTTTGTGCTTGATTTGAAAATTCTATGTACAAATATCTTCCTTTTGCTGGCAATTCTATCTTTGGGCATTAGCATTAAGTGTGGATCAATGTAGCTGGGATTGTCGACATCAACCTCTAAGTCTCTAACCTCTCAATAATGATTATAAAAGATGTGAACATTGCATTTAGGGTTGAGTTCATCCTTATTCATTGTTGGTCAAGTTCATCTCAAGGAAGAACAGGTTTAGTATTGTGAAAGAGGTTGAAATCCTTTGTTTTTTGGGTCAAGTTCAGTTTTTTCAAGGGGTCGAGGTTTCCACTCAAGAGGGCCATATCCACTCTTACACTCAGCTGGCTGAATTCTATAACGAAGGAAGTACAATAACCAATCATAAGGGAGCTCAAATTTGGTCTCTATCTTGTGGGCATGTTTCTAGATCGTAGGATTGATATTTTTCTCATCTACTAAAGTTCTGATCCAAGTGGATATCAGTGGCCACCCACCTAATCCATTTGGACCTGCACCATCAATTCTTGCAACATTTCACATTCAGCACAACTTATTATTTTTAGCATGTTTTCAGGTCCTCCACTCCTGGAGCCATTTTGGGGCCTTAATAATCTAGGTGGACATTGGTGGCCACCCACCTATTCCATTTGAACCCCCACCATTGGTTCTTTCAGTTTTTAAGTTGCAGCACAACTTATTATTTTTAGCAGTTTTTCGGGTCCTGAACTTCCGAAGCCGTTTTGAGGCACTAAACGACATTTTTTGGGAAAACTGGGAGAAACATGGTTCCATGGATCAATGTTGCTCACACCAAAATTTGTAGTCCATGGATAGATATTTCTAATGAGATATTGAGTGCATCGAACTGAGATCAGATGCCAAATTTACGTCCCTGGGAAGTTGAACCACCAATTTACCCAAACGGGGCCCATAGTTTTGGCGCTTCATCTCCTAGGGTTAGGTTTTTGGACGTTTATAGTTCTCTATTGTTTCTAAATAATAAATAGGCCCTCGAGCCTCATTGTAACACAGTTTAGAGGTTTGCAGCCACCACATTCCTTCTCAGAGATTCACTACCAGCACCCTAGCTATTTTATTTCCATTATGTCTGTAACCATATTTCTATTATTTTATATTAATGAAATGATGAATTATTTCCATCGCATCTCTATGTTTATGGTATTTCTGTATTCTGTTGCATTCCTTCATAAATTTGGATCAGTGTTATCAGAGCGGTCAGCTTGTTCTTTGTTTTTCTTTGCATGTCCCCAACACGATTAGGGTTTAAGGAGTTAGGGCTCGATCTGGTTGAACCCTTGCAAGATCAGCCTCATAAACCCTGAGGACCTCCCATGGCAGAAGAAAAGAAAGATGAGGGAGAAGGAGATCAAAATATTGCTCGAGGAGGTGCTCGAGAAGCAAAGGAATGCGATGATGGATAAATTTTCTTAGATCCTTCAATTAATGCCCACCTACGGTGCATCTGCATCCAATAGCCACCTTGGAGGCGCCACTCCCTTCAAGGTACAGGTAAACTTTGATATTCATGTATTTGAAGGCCAAATAGATGTGGGCGTCGTAGATAGATGGTAGAATTTGCTAGAAGGGTATTTCTCGATCCATGATTTCTCTGACTGAGAAAAGATTATTTTTTCACTCCTCAAAGCCGTCCCCATGTCAAATACTGGTGGGAAACCTATTGTGAGCAAGAGGACGAAGGGGAACCCTCTTTTTTCTCGGCCACACCCATTTGGAATTCGTTCCGAGATGGCATCAAGGAACAATATTACCCTGCGGGGAGCTATGAGGACAAATACATCCAATGGACGACACTACGGCAACAAAGGGATTAAGATGTGCATGAACTAATGAATTTGTTCCATACCTTGCACACAAAGTTGGGTATTAAAGATTGAGAGAGACATTTTGTGCTCAAGTATCCTGGATGTCTTCACAAACACATTCAGGAGGAAATGGAGTTCCTCAACATTACATCGCTTGGCACAGCATATCGCTATGCCACCAAGATAGAGCAGAAATTTAAGTAGAAGAAGCGAGACTTTGGATCTGCGAATCCGAAGCCAGGAAAAGGTGCCCCTGAATCGTAGAATAAGGGGAAAGGCCAAAGTGGGGCAACTCAGAAAAACACCACAAATACAAAGAAGGACACAAGGAAGTGGTGTGAATTTCATAATAGCCCCACTCAACACAAATGAGCGTCGGGCCAAACAGTCGTTGGTGGCCAAACTAAAGGCACCTGAATCAGATGCATTTTCTAATCATGAGTCAGAACCAGACAAAGGTAATGATAAAGAGAAGAAAATCATGGATGTGGATCCTAGTTCCATTGTTGCCACCACCAAGATCCAGAGGGAGGATCTTGAGGATCCAGAGGAAGGGGAGCGCCTCTTCCATTTGCAGATGTGGGTGAAGGGTTCTCCACTTCAGTTCCTTGTCGATAGTGAAAGCCAAAAGAACCTCATTTCAGCAGAGGTTGTGAAGCGGCTTGGCCTACTGATCATAGCACACCCGCAACCATATACCATTGGGTGGCTTCACCCAAGGAGAGATATCTGCATCCGCCAACAGTGCCGGCTTCCATATAGCATCAAGCCATTCACGGATGAGGTATTATGTGATGTTTCTCCTCTTGATGTAGCTGATGTATTATTGGGCCAACCATACATGTGGAAGCGACATGCTATGTATGAGTCTAGGCCTCGTGCTATTATTATTACTTTGGGAAATAAATTGTACAGGATACCAAAGGTAGTACCGCCTCCTGTCATCGCTTTGATTACTACAAAACAACGCAGTAAGATTGTTTCCCAAACCAAGAAATTTATTTTCCTTACAAATCACTCACAGGGAAAGAAGAATATTGTGGCCACAACCTCGAAATAGGGCTCCCCTGCACGGCTGCAGGAGATGGACAAATTCATGGAGGAATACGAGGACATTTTCTCCTCACTCACAAAGGTTCCTCTGCACTGTCACGACAAGCACTCCATTGATCTTACCCCTGATGCACCACCGCCTAATGTTTCCATACCTCATGCGACTACACAGACATAATCCACACATGTACTGTTTGAGGCTAATAAAGAAACCAAATTTACTAATTGCATCCAGCATGTCTGCCCACAAGTCCATGACATATTCGATAATAGAATGTGCCTCATCACATGGAGGATCTCAACTCAATGGGGACCATTGATTCTTAAGGAGGGAGGAATGATCCAGGTGGATATCGGTGGCCACCCACCTATTCCATTTGGACTTGCACCATCAATTCTTGCAACTTCTCAAATTCAGCATAAATTACTATTTTTAGCAGGTTTTCGCCTCCTCCACTCTCGGAGCCATTTTGGGGCCTTAATGATCCATGTGGGTATTGGTGGCCACCCACCTATTCCATTTGAACCCCCACCATTAGTTCTCTCATTTTTTAAGTTGCAGCACAACTTACTATTTTTAGCAGTTTTTGGGGTCCTGAACTTTTGGAGCCGTTTTGAGGCACTAAACGTTGTTTTTTGGGAAAACCGAGAGCAACATGGGTACATGGACTGATATTTCTCACACAGAAAGTTTTATTCCTTGGACATATATTTCTAATGAGCTATTGAGCGCATCAAACAAAGATCGGATGCCAAAGTTATGTCCCCGGGAAGTTGAACCACCAATTTACCCAAACGGGGCCCATAGTTTTGGCGCTTCATCTCCTAGGGTTAGGTTTTTGGACGTTTAGAGTTATCCATTGTTTCTCAATAATAATTAGGCCCTCAAGTCTCATTGTAACATAGTTTAGAGGTCTGTAGCCACCACATCTCTTCTCAGAGATTCGCTACCAGCACCCTAGCTATTTTATTTCCATTATGTCTGTAAGCATATTTCTGTTATTTGATATTAATTAAATGACGCATTATTTCCATTGCATCTCTATTTTCATGGTTATTTATATATTCTGTTGCGTTCCTTCATAAATCCGGATCAAGTTCGTACCTCCTAAGAATGAAATTGTGTTGAAGGACGAGTTGCTAGAAAAATTTCCTTGCTGGTTGTTGCATTATTGTGGGCTGATTTAACCTCTTTTGGATGCTATCACAATATCTGTGTGTGGGTTATGGAGATGCCTTAATTACTTCTATGCAGAAGGTGTCATTTAGGAGAAAAAGGGAACCATAAACGATGTTGGGTTTGTAGAATAAGGAAGAGTTGGTCGTACTCTAGAAATTAAGCTCATAATTCAAGGGGTCAACGCTGGTCCATTTCAGCCTTAAGAACCGATATTTTTCACTTATTCATATGCCTCCAAACTAGGTTCAATTACCCTTATTCACTCACTGTATATGTTGATTTCAGTCTAAGAAATTGATTGTTTATGACTTGGCACTATCTTCATATTGCCTTATATCAACAATGTATAAAACGTATGGGTTTAATATTAGTTTGTGGGTTGAGAAATAAATGCCTATGGATGATTACTTTCCATGGCTCTCTTACCAGTCCATAAATTTTGTAACATGCTGCTGTATAATTCTAAATTAATTTCATGATTGGAAAGGATTTAGTTTGCTATTGTATAGTGCATATCATTGGTGTATTCCTTCCTGAGTTTAATTTGAATGGTATAATGTTGTCTGGAATTGTTTTGGGCATTTTTCTAGCACTGTGTCCTTCATCTAAAACTAAACAAATGGAAAATTTTAGTTGATAGGCTGCATAATTGAAAAAGCTTTGACTATAAAAAGGTAAAGAAACATTCCATGTAAAGTAAGAGGGAGAACTTAGGGATTTAAAAACATGGCTTTAAACAAATTGGACAATATTTTTATTTTATAAAAATCCTACCACAAGCATCACATGAGGCATATCCCACAAGCAACCTGCAAAGTTTGAATAGATAATAAAACTCCAAACTATAACAAGTAGATCGAATTTTCATTGCATGTGACAATGCATATTAATTTATAGCAAAATAGGTGATATATAAGATGATGTAGCCTTGCATATAGACACCATATATTATAAAAGGAACTAAAAAAATGATAAAAAAATATTGGCATCATGTTATAACATATCATGGCCGCCTCACTGTCTCCTTTTTCATACCATAAAATATCTAAATGTAAGAAATACCATCTTAGGAAAATTTAGACAGCATCAAATAATACTTCACTATTCAAGATTGTTGCCTTTAAAAAATGTCTCTGGCCTTCCTCACTGAACCTTTATCCACCTCTTATGATAGTATGATGATCCAAACCTCAATGGATACTATAATTGGTTGTTATATAAAATGGACAAGAATTGTAAACATACACGGATGTCAAGAATTATTTGTGGTTATAGGCTCATACACATAATTACAATCTTCACTGTTCCAAATTCACCAACCAAGATTAATAAGACAACATGATGTCCCAAATTTTAACATGATCTTTACCATAAGCACCATCAAAAAATACATAAAAATCAACAAGGCAGTGAGCTCTACCAACATCAATCAATTATCAAGATTATTGTGATTTTTTTCTAATAACAACATCGGGTCGTTATAATTTGTGGTTGAACTAATCCCATGATGGCAGAAACTAGAAAGGAGATACCTATCACTAGCACCAACAATTTGATCTTCAATCTCCTCATCTTCACCCTCAAAATAATAAACCAACCTAATTAAGTTTAAAATTTTATTTTCAACACATAATCACTTGCAGGCTAGCAGGCAATTATCGTTGCATTTGAAGCAGAACAACTTGCCCTGGTACTCCGCTAATTCAAGAGGTTTAAATTTAATTTGATTGATAATGCTCTCTCTCCTTGTTGGGTTAGTGGAAATGGAAGCTGCAAAAATAAGATATAAGGATTACTTAGTAGTGAACAAGGACCTCCAACTAAACTCACCCAATTGTGTCAGCTTTTCCCCAATAACTTGTAAAAAAGACACTAACACTCACTAAATTTTTAAGATGTTGTGGCACATGTAATTAAGTAAAATTCATCACATAATCAGTCCAGGAACAAAGTGACATGAAGATGAATTAATAGACTACATAACAGTGGTTTCTTCTTAGATGTCCAAATGCATGTTGTGCCACAATTCCTACACGGCGCCTTTCAAATGCGGCACAATCAAATCACATATTGAGGAAATACTTCTTTAGATTGTTTGAAGGAAATGCTCAAGGTTTTGAATACATATCTGTAGTCAAATATTCAAACTACCTTTTTTGAATACAAGACCTCCAGCCACTAGAAATTAACTAGGCTTGTAAGAGCAAGGTATTGCCTTAGCTCCCACAAGGACTCAAATCTCACAATAGTGGTCAGCTTTCCCCAATTATTTCTCTTTTTTTCTTCAAGTTAGTTTTACTATATTAATCTTGGGTCTTTCATCCTTATTGGAATTTCTGTCTAACCAACTTTTCTTATAATTTTTGTGCATGGATTTTATGTCTTTCTATTTCAAAATTGTATTGTTGGAAAGTAATTTGTATTTTTTTGTTGTCATCAAAACATCTTCATATATATGTTGATTATTCTAGATATTTTTGATATTCAACAAGAAAATAGACATTATACTAAATTCACTTGGATAATTAGCATGTGATGGTGGGATGGGAGAGCTCTAGTCAATAAGGAAGTTGTTATAGTGGTTGGTATTTTTGCACTTGTTTACTTAAGGGTTTACATAAACATGTACTTAATTATCTATGTATATCAAAATGATACGTAGGGACTAATTTCATTTTTGTTTGTTAGATGTGTGGTTAATATGCATATTTACAGGATAAGGATTACATTTAGTAGTGCGGATGGATTTCTTCCTAGCCTTTCATTTTTTAAATTAAATCTAGGTCTAGAGCCCTTTTGATTGGCTTATGTGTCAAGATGCTCCTTACTTCTTTCTTTGTGTTGCTAAAGAATTATAAATTCTAATAAGCTATTTGTAGTGTTAAAATATTTTCTACCAGGGTCAGGCCTAGAGTCAGAGTAGTTATTTGTATTATTTATGAAGTCTATACTTTGTAAACATAAGCACTCTTACTGCAAATGAAATTGTGTTCCTTCTTTATAATTGGGTTCATATAATAATTAGCCACACAAAACTAAAACTGATGCACATTTTTTTTTTGAAGGATGAACTTCATGAGAAATTCATATAAAATCCATCTCCTTAATTTCACCACACAATTAGAGTATTTCATTCTACAGGGTAAGCCACAAGGTGTTAATCTTGTGCGTTGTCTTGGAATTATCAGTGACCTTTCTAGTCCCTTTGGAATTGTCAGGTAGTTTTCCATGGATGCTAAATGTTGGTCAAATCGGTAAAATCTCCATAGCTTGATCCCAGAAATGTAATGTTTCTATTGGTTCAGTTTCCATCAAGCTTGATTTTATAGTCGTACTACTGCTTGATTCAATCATAGTAATTTTATGTAATATCATTTGGAATCAATCTTCAGAAATATTTTTATTGATTGTAGAAATCAAATCGTTTACAGATTCAAGAAGAAGATATGATCTGGATGGTTTCCTAAACCTTGGTCTGCTGGATGAGATGTCTTGTCCTCTATTTGAACCCTTTTCTTGTTTAAATCATTTAATAAATTGTTGAGTTTGTGTAGCAGTTGATATGTAACCATAAAGAAATGAATACTTATCAAGTTATAACAATGTGTTTATATCATACCTTATATACAAAAATATAAATCATGGCACATTCTTGGGTCCTGGAAAGAAAAAAAAATTAATAAATAATAAGAGATGATTTAAAATATATATATAATTAAGTGAAATGTTCATTAAATCTAGGGAAATTATTTTGACTTGTTCTTAAATTAAAAGAAACGATGGAGAATTCCTTGGGACTGTTAAGGAGATTATGCAATTGATATGTGTTCTCAAAGCCATTTTAGAACATCAATGCTAGATCAAAGCAAGGTCGTCTTCTTTTTATTTTTATTTTTTAAAATAAATTCTACTTATATTAACACATATTACAACAAAAGATACAACTATATAATGGAATGAAAAGGTCCTTAGGAAGGATAGAGCTTTAGAATTAAAATATTTAGTATCCTTTTTAAGAACACCCTTGGTTGTAATCCTAGTTTTAAAATCAGCATAGAACATATCATGAAAGGCTTCTAAAGAAAATTGATCCCCATTTTAATATGAATTGAAGTGCATCCTTAAGATTGGTGCAGACAATCTATTCTGATGCAATGCCATACACCTCGAAAGTTACCTAGAGAAATTGTGTCACAATCCCATGCATTGCATCCTTCAAATGGAGTGTAGGAAAAATATTCTGATGTAGTGCCACACACCTTGAAAGTAAGGTGGAGCAACTGCATCAAAATCCCCTGTAGTGCATCCCTCCACAGAAAATGTTTGTAGGAAATATACTTCCAGTAGGTCCAAATCAGTTATCTGGAACATTTGAACTTCCAAAAAAATGAAAAATATGTTGAATGATCTCAGTTATCTGAAAGCACAAACATTATGCATCGATGAAGCTAGACTTTACAAGTCTATTTTTAGAGGGTAATTCCTGATAAACCATTGACCATGGAAAGATAATCAACTGAAACACTATGCTTCCAAATTGTGTTAAGGTGCATTATCCACTTCCATTTTGTCCTCAATATCCACTTTCTGTTGAGTATCTCTCTGAATGGATGTGACGAATGAAGAGCTTGGTAAAGCTGGCATGCCTTACATATCCAAACTAGCTTGCCATAGCACCGAAGCCAATCCCTCTAGATGGGGCTGGGGTTATTGCCATTAACTGTCTTCTTCAGGGATAAGGTTTTGCAAATCTTGTATCCCACTTGTTGAGTATCTCTTTGAATGGATGTAACACATGAAGAGTCTAATAAATATGACATGCCTTAAAGATCCAAACTAGCCTTCTATAGCAAGAGATCCAATCCCTTTTACTATTCAATTCATGTGTGTCTTTTTTAGGTACAATGCTTTGCAATTCATGTATTCCACCACTTGGTGATTGTCTCTGTGAATGGATGTGACACATGAAGAGCCTTGTGAAGGCTTATATATCCAGAATAGCTTGTTTAGTGTAGAATTTTCTTGTGTGGGGATGAGGATTTTTTATTCTTATTTTGAAACATAATCTAATATGAGAAATTCCTTTTCTTGAGAGATCAATGTCCAAGACCTCCACTTTCTCTTGGATTGATCCCAAAGGCCCCTTTACTAAAAAACCCCTTTTAAGTGAATTGTTTAAGTGGTATCCTATGAATAGAAGAAAGAGTAGTAGCCTAATATGTAACAGCCTTTGAAATTCCCATGTACTTTACATGAAATAAAAAGTGAAACCCTCTTCCAAGCTTCCCAGACTCTCTTAATAATGATATCTTGTGAAATCTTCAAACCTACTGGTTTGGCTAGCATACCAAAGAGCTGAAATGTCCCCTTCATTCTCACGATATGCTCATTGTGAAAAATTATAGATCTAGGGAGCTGCTTCCATAGTTAGACACCGAAAAGAAATCAAACTACCCACTTAGCAGATGATATTTTACCCTGTAGACCAATGATGATCAAGCCCAATACTCCATCTTGCCTGAACATCATGGAAAACAATGATTGACATATATATACATATAATAATTCATATTTATTTTTGTGCACATTAGTATCCATTTGATTTTGAATTTATGGGATCAGTCTAAAGTCAATCATGCTACCTTTAAATAATGTTCCAATTTTTGATGAATGGAGCTCCTTGAACTTCCATTCCCAAGGATTTTGGCTAGCTCATTTGCATTGAGTACTTCATATTGATTGTTGTGCAAATTAATATCCACCTTATTTTCATTTGTACTTGGTTTTACATGTTAAAGCCAAATTCATTTTTTTCCTTTCGATTCCATTCCTACTTACAGTCATTTAGAGATGGAGTCTCCTATGCTAAGGACACCAATGTCCCCTTGTCCCCCAAGAAGCCCCCTAAAATTTGGGGGGATGTCTCCATATGATTCTCAAGTGTGTTTCCCAACTCCTTCATCCCCATGTTTCAGAAATTTGGTGCAACATTACAATTATCACTCTAAGGATAATTTTCATGAAGAACCATCCCCTCTTACCACTGGGGAATTAACGCTTTTTGAACAAGACCTAGAAGAAAAATTCAACTTTTTTCATTCCAGTCCCTTCCTATAGGTGCATAGACTCATATGAGAGCATTCATGGCTTGATGAGGATGGAAATTCCCTTGTATTCTTGTCATTATATTGTTGTACCACTCTTTTCTCCACGATGTCATTATCCCTTGAAGTAATATATGATGCATCTAAAAAAATGCAGGATTTTGTCAAATTTTAATTACTTCTTGCTTTTAAAAACGTTGAAATAGTGGACTACAAATTTCTATATTCAATTCCAAAAAAATATTAATTTATTGAGCAGATGGTCAAGTGATTAAAGAAATTTTTGTGCTTAGACCTGGGTTCAAAACCGAGAAGACATGTTGTCACACTAATGTTGCCCATAGAGTTAAACACTGAATCCATGGTCAGTAGAAATCCAAGTGACATGGATGGGATAAGGATGTAGAATATCTCAATGAATGATGCCAGGTTTAAGACTTCTGTGGAATTTACAGTATATATACTTCTTTGTCATGGAATTTTAGCCAAAGGAATATTCAACAATTAACCAAGGGCTATTTAACAATAAAGGAGAAAAATCATGCCTATGACCATTACATACTTCATTGTAGACATTTTTAAATCCTTATCAAAAACCAAACCTAACCATAGTTGTAGCACTAATTAGGGAAAATCCTTGGTCTACCACTGCAATATTACCAATTCAAAACCGTAATAGGTTACCAATAGGGTGTTGGTTCAAAACTCACTGGCTAGGTAGATCAATTGTTAAGACATACACCTTAGTTCAATTCTCATCACAAAACTATATAGATCTATCCAAAATGACCTAAATTTTTTGGGTTCCCTTCTAATGAAAAATTGTCAATTCACCCATTATACTACGTGCATTATAATTGCATGCTCTTTGTTTGCATCTTGATCTTGTTGTTTCAGATCCTTCTATACTATTGTATTTTTTAAATATATTTATTGTATTGTTAATATTTTGTGTTGACATCCTCATCCCTTGCTTCCGCTTATTGTCTCTAAAATTTGGGGCAATATAGAATTAGGGACATAATATTTATGTATAAGTGTGTGTCGCTATTACATGATCATAAATTCCTAGTACTGCCCTTAATAAATACATAAGCCTGAAGGTAGTGTTGTGATGGGTACAATGATAATTTTCCATCTTGCTTCATAGTAACTTGATCTTTAAATGTTGTCATTCTCTTTGGATTGACAAGATATAAATGAATAATGTTTTTGTCATGCTAATATAAGTCCTTTTTTTATATGTGAATGCATGTACTCTGTGGGAAACTTGTTAGTTTATTACTAGTTAGTGCCATTGAGGTCAGTCATACCTAGTTTTCTTACGTAGTTAATAATATTTGTAGGATTATTTTAGGTTCAGTTGCATATAGTTGTGACTTAACTCAGTTTGTACTTTTGAATGTTAATAAAATTATCTTATTTTATATATCTTCAGATTCAAACATGTTGTAATAAAAAAAATTATGTGCATAAGGAACCAGGAATTTTCCCTTTAGATGTATCAAGTGCGTATGAGAAACTTCTCCCTATGAATGTGTGCTTCTTATGGCGTGAGTGGTTTCCGTCAACATTTTTGGCAGGGTCTTAGGCTAATACTAAATAGGTTGTCTTTGATCCTTGGAAGAAATATAAATCATAGCTTTTATTTTAAGAAAACGTGTTTAGTAGTATTTATGTCTTCCATTAAAAAAAATCATCACTATTTTTTTTCCTAAAATCTTTGATAAATTTCCATATCAATGCTACTAATTGTGGGAAATTGCATTCTATAGATAGATCAGGATTACTGTGAAGGAAGAGTGGTCAGGTCATAGGTGTTTTCAATGATGGAAAGAATACAATGATTCTATAAAAAGTGGCTTATTCTCTCATCTAATTTTATTTTCCGCATTCTCTAGTTGCTTCTCATACACCACCTTTACTTGCCACTTTTATGAGTGATTTAAGTGCATTTTCATGTGAGCCGGCTAATGTTGTCAAATAATCAAGGTCTACCTCCATTTTCTTTGGACAAGCTTTATCTATAACCTAAAACAACGCTATTATAAGTCAAGGCTCATATGTCCTCTTTCAAGCCTGATTCGACAAAGTATTATGGAATGAAACCGGGTAAGAACTAGATCTAGGTTTACCATGTCAAAACCTAGGTTCATTAAGATGACAACCTTGGTTTGAAGATAACCACTATACAAATTACGACCACCCATACTTATCATTTCCATCTATCTTCCATCATTAATACTAACATACTGAGGACCTGTAACCTGTGGAGGCCCATGGTAGTCATTTCAATGCAATTTATTAGAATACATGCCATGTCCACAAGTTTCTATATTTAATCTCTGCATCCAATGTGACCATTTATTATTATGATATTTATCACATCCAAAAATGACATCATTCACATAATTTTGAAGAATTCTAAAAAGTTCAACAAATTGTTTTTCACATTTACAACTTCCCTTACATTTGTTGGTTCCTGAAGCTCGAGCACTTTCAGAACAAAAATAGGCAATGTCAAGCAACACTAAAAATGGTCCACTAGTCTCTTTTCATCTACTGCTATTAGAATGAAGTTTTATTAGAGACATTGTTTATTTATTTTCTTATTTTGGTTAAAAAAGGGTTTTCTCTTGGTTTTATGTGACTTTTAATTTATCATATGTAGCATTTTGAGAAATGGAAAACAATAATGTGTGACATTTATCTTGCAGAAATTGATTTTGAATGAAAGGATACAAAGTTTAACTAGGCTACAGTTCGCTTTGGTAAAGGAAAAGGAACATCTTAAAAAGATGCGTAAGAATACGCCATATACAAATTTTTAACATAAGTAATATATGGATTTTTCTTTCATAGGTATGTTCTTTTTTCTATCCAAGATATCACAACAAGAAAAATATTGATATTGTATAAATTTTTGGAGGACCTTATTAAGGTGGATTTTTCTGATGTCCTAGTTGATTGATACCTTATCATATGTCAAGAAGGCTTTAAATATGAATTAACATGTTCTTGAAACAAATAAAATTCAAAATTTATAGATATGAAAGATAAAAACAAATTTCAATGGCTTCGTTTGATTGTTAGTTGAATCTGTTGTGGGCAGGTTACAAGAAATGTGATTGGAAAAAGGATGGGGAGACAATGCAGAGCATGTCTTGGATATGTTTAATTTGTTGCTATATATCCTTCAGGCACTTTAGCCATCGACATTGAAAATGTTTCTAGTAGGGATTCCTATGGTTTTCAATTTTGTGATTCTTTCACCTCATGGTTATTTTGGCCAAGGAAATGTTTTAAGAATGCCAGACAAGACATCACTGGAAAGGTAAAGAGATTTTTTATAATTGCAATGTACATTCCATGATATCATCTCTTGATTGTTTGATTATATTTTGAACGTTTCTTTTTATTTTGTTTTTTCTTTTAAATATGAAATTGAAAATGCTTGGTACCATGTCCATTTAAAAAACAACCAAAGCTTGAAGATGAAATTAGTATTACATGATATTGATTGGAATCCTTATAACTATTTTTTGTTAAAATATTTTCATGACTATCAGAAAAGTTTACTTTCATGTTGTTATTTGAGTACATGTTGTTTATATAATTGACCAAGTTCATGTGTTAGAAAATGAAATGTTATTGTCGAATAAGACAACAAGGATTAAACATCACACCTCAGATTATTTATTTTCACAAGTTATCTACAACTTGATATTTTTAGCATGTCACTTATAAGTTGACATGATTGTGCCTAAGCTTTCCTTGAAGGTTGAAAACTAAGTTACTAAGGTGTTATTTTATATGGTTACACTTTATTTTCTCTATTTATACAAGCTATCTGGCCACATAGTGACCACTATCTCTCAATTGAAGAAAATGTGTTCGAGTTTCTTTCTTGTATGGGAAAAAATGGATTTGACATTGTTGATGTTGAGGTATATGTCGTATAAATTATTTATAGTCTACTTTACTTTATGTTCTAGTGTTCATTATATTTCATGTCTTACACTCAACATTGTGTCTTATTTTGTTTTCAGAAAAGGAACTCAATATTGATGGTAAGAAGTAGGAATTGAAGAAAGAGGAGAATAATAACACTCGTGTGACATACTTATTATCTAGTCCTATTTTTTTTCCCCAGGAAAAAATCAGCAACTTTATATTCATAAATTAATGAGAGTTACACACAGTACATGCAACTAAGCATTGAATATGCCCCTAGGGCCCGTGTAATTATTTACACTGTGTAGCGAGGCTACCTATAAAAATTACATATTGCCAGCATGTTTGGGATTTTCACGCTTGCCTTTCCTCTTTTGGACGATCTACCAATTCCCCGAATGTAGGGAGGAAGGAACCAAGGCCAACTCATTTTTCCCTGTTGTATTTTCTTTTTTCAGAGTCTGAATTTTCAGACACATACCCTAATACACCTTCATTCCAGAAGTGGAGCGGAAGGTTATATAGCTTGACCCAAACCGGCATCCTGGTAATCTCCATCATGTTTGCATCAAAATCAGGGAGCCAATGGGTGATCAAGAGTCTTGTAGAGCCACAAAATCATAGTCTTGCCCTGATTATGATATCTATGGCTTCCTGTGATTGAAACTTGACAATAAAATACCCTTTGGAGCATAGATGTATGTCGCAGTCCATGGTCCATTTTGTAAATATCCAATGGAACAGCTCCATTGGTTTTGGACAGTAACGATTAAATCTTCATATTATTGCCTACGTTTCAATTTGGAACGATGTTCCTGAATCTCTGGTGCCTTAATTTTTAGTTCTAGTCCTCAATTTAGCTACTCCACAATGTATGGTTTCAGAGTGTTTTCAATATGTTTTGTTGGTGTTGATGCTTTGTTTTTTCCTTGTAAGATGTGCCATTTAGGGATCCAAATTTGAAGGTGTTGGTTCCCTTCATCTCTCCATGTGTTATGTTCTGTTATGATCTAGTTGAGGTACTTCCTCCTGGTACTCATGCTCCTCCTTTGAGCTTTAAGTTCAGAGCAATGGAGGAGTTCGTTTGGATGGATTAATCCTTTAATCGAGTGTCCCCCTGTAGTAACTTCCCAGCATAAATTAGGCTTTGTTTCATGGCCGAAATGCCTCTAGAAAGTTGGATATTTTCCTTCATATCTGAGATCAAATTTGTCTCCCGTACCCATATTCTTTTGGATTCCCCATCTAAATTTTTAATGAAAATCTGGAACTCGACCTCCTTTTCAGAGATCCACCCTCTTTTATCTGGGTTTGTGGAGTTTGTGGATAAACCCCTTGGCCCAAAACTTCCCACAGGATTCTCTCTGATTCCAAAAGATAGAGAGGCCTCACATAGGAATTTTACCCTAGTGCAGGCAACCTCGCTCCTCCCCTGCCACCAAATCCGCTGAGGGGATAAAATAGGAGTCATACCCCATTCAACCCACACATTGGATGTATATCTTGGTCCCTCTTGACATAGAGTAGAACATTTGGCTGCATATCAAAAACTAAAAAGAATAGAGCATAAAGAGATGGATACCCAAACGATGCGTCGCTTTTGGATCCAATAAGACCCAATTATTTTTAGGGAGAACCCGTACCCATCAGTGCCTCTTCTTGTATGTGGACTGTGCAGGAGATCCATAGTGGATCCGTAGTTGTAGATGAGTTCATCCTTAGCTAGATCACCCACCCATAGCCACCATTGAGGCAGCGGGCCTCCGGCTCTAGCCATGACCTCCATTCTGTCAACTCTATCCCATGTTCCCTTGATCCCACCATTGAGAGACCAAAACCAGGTGCCCGGAGCAATCAGGATCCCAAAAAAATCAATCACCGAGTGGGAGAACAGTGAGTCCAAAGCAGTTCATATTGAGAATAATTGCATGATAAAGAAAATCAAAAAATTATGTCTTGTCGCACCTTTCAAACCTGCTTCCCCTATCCGCCATGAGCCTCTTCTTGGAAAAATAGCTTAGATCCTCCATACGTGTATTCCAGTGCCGAAACAGGTTGAATCCTTTCCCATCCTGACGTTAAATCCAGGGGAGTCATCGTTGCCTCCCCAAAAACCCTCGCCCTGCAAACCCTAACAATTTGATTCTCCATATTTTCCAAAATTATCTAGTCATATATTTCAGTCCTCGATTAAATTAGTCATTTTTAGCTTAGTCACTTATTATCTAGTCGTATATTTTTCCCTATACTAAATTAGTCATTTTTAGTGGCAATGAGATCATTGTTGATTTTTCTGAGCCTCATAAAATATGATTGGATGAATTTATCTTTTCCCTTCTTGACATTATTCAACTTATTCTTGAAGAAAAGAGCTTGATTAGCATTTCTAGCCCTGAACATGCTAAACAACTTATCATACATATCTTTGGATGTGCCTAGCTTAGAGATGTAAGAAACCAAGTGCTTATGTATCGAATCCATGATAATCATATTTTCTTTGATTTACCATTTCTATACTTCATCTTTGTGGTAGTCGATGCATTTGATGGAGGCTCATGGATCGTCCCTTGCACATAATCCATGACATCTTTATCTTCGAAAACCAAATCCAAAGAAATATTCCATGCATGATATTCAAACTTGTCAATCAACTTATCATCAGACTTGAAACCCTTGTATGTGGAGGCCATCAATCCTTGATAGGACTTCTTCTTTGGTGATTTCTTTTCACACTATCTTGGGCTTTGTCTTCACCTCAACTTTGATACCATGTTAAATTTAGATAACCATGGTATGTTCTATGATTAAATGCAATTTTTATTCAATATTCTTTAAGAACCAATTCATATTTAGGAATCACATAAACTTGAAAGTAAAGTGCTGATAGAACATAAAAATAGATCAACAGAGAAGAAGCCAAATAATGTATCAAAAATTGTAATTCTCCTTGTCTAGAAAATGGATAGATAAATGTATGTTAAAGCAGTCAACAGGATGCCCTAGCCAGAAAATTCTTGAGGTTGTCAAACCAAATTCTCCAACAGCTGAATTAGCCTTTCTCCAAGTGTCATATACACCCCTCAAAGACATCTCCAAAAATTCAATGCAACTGGACCCAAACTGGTCAACAAAAAATTCAATGCTGCAGTCAATGGACAACAGTCAAATTCAACATTTCTCCTTTATTTTTATGCCCTCCAATGCGGCCTTAATAAATCATAATTTCATGTTCAAAAATCGAAGTCAAAATCCAAGAGTTGACCCAAAGTCAACGTTGGTCAACGTTGTACATAAACCCTAAAAACAGTCCAAAAATTTGAGCAACTTCTTCAGGTTCAGATTCACATGTGTGAGGGAAAGGAAGCCTCTCCTAATCTGTACGAACCAATTAGAACAAAAGTATAATGTGTGTGATGAGATGATGATGAAATGAACATCATATCTCTCGAATTTATATCCATCAATGAGGGTGTGTGAGACATTTGTTGGGCTTGTGAGCCTATATTACAAATCTGTTTGACCTTGGACATGTGTGGAAAATAAAATAAAAATATATTTTCTACTCATCCAAACAAGATGATATTTAGATCAATATTGCACCTACTAGAAATAGGAATCTAAAAAATATATAATCAGCGTCATATGAGCAGTGCACCATGGAGTTTGGAACTAGTTGCGCAAAATTAACAAGTAGACATAACAAGTTACAAATAGAAAGGAGAAATTTGGATGATGTGTGACCTTCTGTAGATATGATGTCTCTATTGTTGGATATATTTAACATCCAAGACCAAGATATAGATTTAGGTGAAATTTGGATGAGGATGCAACCTTCTCTAGAAATGATGTCTCTAATGGTCGATACATTTGCATCCCACACCAAGAAATAAATTTAGGGAAATAATATGTTTGGGGAATGGTAACAAATTCCAAACTAGGCTCTCGTACTTAGAAATAATAAATTAGGTGGAAATGTTTACTATATTTTCCTTCTCTGATTTGAAATAAGTAAAAATTTAAATAAGTATCATAGTTATCTACCTCAATGTCCACTAATGACATGTTTTCAAAATTTACAGGCTCATGGGGTCGAGGGTTTGACCTCCTATACTTAGTCATTGTTTTAAAAGGATAGAGAATAGTGAAAGAGACTACATGGAAATTTTCTTGAAAATTTTGTTGACCTAGATATAAATGTACAGGGTTCCAACTCTTACACTCAACGATTGTTTTAAAAGGATAGATAATAGTGAAAGAGACTACATTGAATTTTCGTTGAAAAAATTGTTGACTTAGAGATCAATGTACAATGCTGTGAATGTGTTGGCTGATTTGATAGTGTTGTCAAAGGATCCATTGTGGTCTTTGTTCATGGTAAAATAGTAATATTTTCCCTCTTTTCCGCTTATCGAGGCCATCTTCCTTTGGTTGTATACAAATTTCGAAAATTCTAGTGACGTCACTAATGACATGATGCTAACCTAGAGTGGCACATTGTCCATCCACCGGAAATGCATGCCAATATGTTACTTGTGTTGAGGCATATGTTTCCATGCTTACATATCTACAAAAATCTTGTTTTGTTACATTCTCACATAGTGGCAAGAAACTAGTTTTATTAAACCAAAGGTATCAACATCCCCACCCCATCAGTTGTCTTGAAGTCTTGGTGAAAGGGGGCCCTTAATGAATCTAATTAGTTGATCTATGATGAGTAGTTCGGTGTGAATCTAGACTTTATCCCCAACTTCGAACCTCATCAAAGTTCCAATCCATTATAATATAATTTAGTAACCATGCACTTTATTGTGATAACTATAATACAAATTTTTTATTTGTGTTTCTGTGTTCCTTTTAATTTTTCTTCACACTTATCTAGATATTCATGAAACTAAAAATTATTTTCCTACAAGAGGCCACCTAAATGTGAATCATTCCATTTATCTTTGGGGCTAAGATAATCAATTTTTCTTTTATTCAAATATATGAGGCATTGGCAACGAAGTGGGTATGGAATAATGAGGGGACTATGACTAAGGCTCTGGTTTTCCATGTAGTTTCATTTATCACTACTAATTTTTTTCCCTGTCAACATAACGTGGAAAAGGTTGTTAGGGACATACTAAACAATGAGAAAAACATTGAACTAAAAAAACTGACACATAGAAATCAACCTAAATATGGGATTTGAATATAAGGAAGAGATGGAAAACCTTAAGTATGGGTTACCACAAACATGAAATGTCAATTAGAACCTCCTAGTTGTGCCCCTTCTTAGACAAAGGAAATAAAGTACTCACAAGGAGTCACATTGGAATGGGTGGAAGAGATAACAACTAAGGTGAAGCATGGGAACAAGAATATGGTGAAAATTGAGCATTCATTTAATTCAATGTATCATTCATGATATACTTACCTTAAACATTTAATGAATACACTTTATTTATAAAAAGGCTCATGTACCTCACATCTAATAACCCATTTTCATATGATTAGTCTAGATGTAAAATAGAACTAAGGAGAACATGGATGAGATTTATGTGAGACTAGTTGTCCATAAATCATCATATGGGTGTTGAGTGTCAAGCTAAACCAATAGGATAAATTTTTTCTCCTAATAATTCCCTATATGGGTGGCTAAAACAATAGGAGAATTTTTTTTTATGGTAGTGGTCACCTACATAGGTCGGTAGATGGAAACATATCTATGTAACATTTTAGCATAGTTATGATAAATTTATATTTATAGGTCAGATAGGTTCATTTTTATATATTTCATCTTGTTAATGTTTAATAATCTTTTAATTCTTCTGCATTTCATTGTTTAATAATATTTTAATTTTTATGTGTTTAATGTTTAATAATTTTTTAATATTTATAGGATTCATTAATTTTTTAATATTTAATAATTACCATCGCTATTATCTGCAACTCAACTCAACGGGAGATGGCCGTTATCAGCAAGTCAACTCAACCCGAGTTACCTAGCCCGGTATGCGAAATGTCTGTGCCGGATATGCGATTTCCCTCTGGCGCGAGAAGCCGTTTACGCGGGTAAATTCCGGGCGAGCTGGTACGATATAGGCCGGATTTGCGACTTTATTTGTGCCTATCTCTGCCGGATATTCGAGATATCATTCCGGTTATCTCCGGCAGATAACACGCGTATACGGGAATGATAAGTCGCGTTTGAGACGGATATTCGCATATAGGGAAAAACTAACCCGCATTGCCTAGAAACTAACTAGCGTATCCGGCAAAATTGGTCAGATAGCCAGAAATAAACTCGCGTATTAGGGGAGATAGCTGTCGGAAATGGTTCGCGTTAGGAGAAGATCGCAAATGGGCGGAGAAATTTGGCATATCTAGCTGCGTATCCTGTGAATAACTGACTTATCAGTACCGCGTTGATAACCAATAACTCACCTATCAACAACGAACATCTATCAACAAACCCTACCCTATCGCGTAGGCATTACCGAAACAACACAGCGCGGCGAAAAGATTTGCAGAAACATACTCACTGGCAAGATATTGGACCTCCTCACTGTTTCGAAAAGACCTCCTTTCCGTGTAATTGACTATGACAACAGCTCTCTACTTGATTTATATATAATATAGAGTTAGAGAGATGTTTAATATATAATGTTACTGTTATATTCTAATATAGAATTAGGTGTTCTTTAATTTCTTATTTTTATATTAAATAATGTCAAATTTCTGTGTTAAGACTAATATGATGGAGATCCCATGGAATAAGAGCTAGGTTTAGGGTTTACATGCCTTTGCATATTTTCCACTCTCCCCTCTAATATTTTGCTAGGACTTTGTTTTTAGCTTGATTCTCATCCAAGTATGGCCGACTCGTCTCAGGGAGAGAGTGTGGCCCCCATCCTAGTGTATTGTAGTCCCACGAGATGCTAAGTCTAGGAACAAGGTGGCGGCAACAACTCCTCATCAATCCTCCCACCCCCCTCGGAAAATTCATCACAAGGAGGTTGAAAATATGCCCCAATCCCGCACACTACATGGCACAAAAATACATCAAGCCATTGTGTTCCAATCATTGAACCCTTAACATAGAAAGATCCAAAAATTGAACCCTTAGCAGAGCAAGATCTGCTGCAACACGATCAAAAGTCGCTTAAGGAATCCTTGCGGCAACAACACAATCCCATGCAAGACATTTCTACAAAGAAAAGGAAGAACCCACGTAACACACTGGAATACATAACTCATACAAACAATAAAATGCATGATGTAAAGACAATGTTGGCAGAAATAATAATAGAGATAAGTTCTCACGTAGGTATAGAAGGCTTGGATTAAATGGAAGTAGAGGAGAAAACCCTCTTTGAGGTACTGGAGCAACTGCAATGCCAAGGACCCAATTACGTTTTCTAGGTACAAATGCCTCTTCGCGAACAATCATATCTCAAGATTCAATTCACCCTTTCTGAAAGAGTCTCAAATCTTACAACTTCTCATCAATGTTCTCATTCTTCCTATCTCGGAGACCACCTCAAACTAGTAAAACGAGACAAATGATGGGGGATGAAAACTACATATGAGGTAGTATAATAGGTAGGGAATCTTCTCGCCAAATTTTGTAAAATTACTTTGCTTTCAAGGGTGTTTCACGTCATCCCTCCTTAATGAAAGTAATTTTGTGGAATATAAGGGGTCTCAATATCAAGGGAAAATAAAGACTTCTTAAATACACAATTTTTTGGTTGCTCCTATATGGGTAATTTTGTACACCATACCAATTAAATATTTCAAAGAAATGTTTTTGTGGGAATTGGAAATATCATTGGAAACTATGAAAAAGCGTCATAAATAACCAAATCCAAGAGGTTCACTAAATATGTTAATATATGCATGTACATGAATGTATCAGATGCACTCTCAGAATCCATACTTATCTTCCCCAATGATGAGGATATCATCCAACCCATTGATTATGAGCATATCCTCTTTTTTGTATAAGGCTCCATGAATATGGCTAACTCTACAGGGATTTCCCCCTCACCAATCCCCCCAAGATGAAAGAGATAGTAATATAAGCACTAATCAGAAAGGTTTCAAAAATTAGTGGGAAGTAGGAGGATTATAAGCTCTAAAACACTAACCCCAAGGAGCCGCTTCAGTCGAAAAACAATGTTTAATCCCTAGTATAGTAAGATACGCTACAACATGATGAAAAGTCACACTGAAGAATCCTTGGGACCACAAACAAAGCCCCATCTATAAGGAAAAGGAAAACCCCATATAAGACAGTGAGAGGAACAATGGATATGGAGATTGAAATGCATGATGCCGAGACAATGATGGAAAAAATCGCAATGGAGAAGAGTTCTAAGGTAAGCGAAGAATATTTGGGTGAAATGGAAGTAGAGGAGAAAACCCTCTTTGAGAGACTAAATTTGTTGCATAGGCAAGGAACCGCTTCAATTTCTAAGGTGAAAATGTCTCTTCTTGAATAATCATATATGTACCACACTCCCTTACTAGAAATTAAGCCTAAGGAGGTGGATACTAGGTTGACCGACTATTAGTGTGTGATTATGAAAATGAGGTCTAAAATTTTTTCGCTCTTCTTTATTCATATTTTAGGGTCAAAAGCTATGTTGTCCTATGGTTTCCATCTTCATTTTTTAAGGTTTCTTAATCAGGCTTCATTACATCCACGCGGAACGCAGGTGGTGCCATATGGCATATTACCCTAGTGATTCTTCATTGACATAATTTCATTGATTCCTAGGGAAATCCAACCTTATGACCTTGAGGGAGGTTCCATCATAGTTAGAGAAATGGAGGCATCATCTCATGTGAGGGCACTTGAGCCTTTGTGCTTAGTATTTCTATTGAAATAGTCACTATAATACACCCCTTTCACTAAGAAATTGTCAATATAGTGTATCCACTATTCCATGCAAGTCCTTATTGTTGGATATTTTATCAAAATCTTCAAACAATGTCTTCAAGATTATGTTGCAACACTAAGCATGGATCCCTTGGTACGTATCAATATCAAGATCCACTTGTAATGGCAGTTTTTCTATCACTGTTAGCATAGGTGCATTATAGATTTGTACCTTCGGTTCATCAACATATCATTATTCATCTTCTCATTTATTGTATGCATTTTCCTTGGTTAAGGAATTGAAACACAATGAGATGTCAAAGTAATGTGAGGGAGACTTGGAATTGGCCATTGAGATAGGTTGGCATTGACAACTTAGTTTATGAACCATATCATCTCTAGGTTTATATACAATATGTAAAACCCTCTTCCCACATATACCCAAGTATTCGGCCAATCGGGGTAAACATGCAACAAGGTGCTACTAATATGAGATTCAACCTCCTAGATGACCTTAACGAAGTGAAAAATACATAAACCTGACAAACATACCTTACACAACATCAACAACACCTCTAGGAAGTAACCCAACTTCCCAGACCGCTGAAGTCTAAGGGGGAATTTATTTTTGACCCCTTTGAGCCTTATTCGTGGGCATGTAATGGAAAGGGAGTGGCTAGGAGTATATAGTTGTGCGAATGCCAAGGCAAGGTCACGATGAGGACCCCAAAAATTCAGTTCTGTGTGCGTAACTCCAATATTTTTGTTGCCTTTTTATCCACGAAACCTAGGTCACTAACTAGAACTTCATGAAACTTTAGGAGATGATAAATAACATTAAGAAAAAGGTATGAAAGAAATCAAATCATCAAGAACTCATCTATACCCGTCTCGACCATGACATGCATTTCATTAACCATGTCACAAACATTGCATCTATAGGTATAAACAAGATATTTAAACAAGGGGTTCTCTTACTTATCTGAGAATAACTAAGAAGCATTTCTCCCCTACATCATAAGCTACAATACAATCTATTTTATCGTAGATACATTATGTATTCATTTATAGGTAAAAACATAGATAGAGCCATACATCATCACTGATTGAATACATTCTTATAACCAACATAATAACAACTGAAATACAATAGATAAAACAACAAGTAAATCCATACATAAATCAATACATTTTCATATTGAATACCATAGGAATGATCTCTACATTACTGAATGTAAAAACCAACTGGAGATGGGGCTTCCATGTTCCACCCAAACATAGATTGGTTGAGCCAAGTCTCACTTCAGCCAATCACCCCCATACCATATTCTAAGTCTCACTTCAGCCAATCACCCCTGTTCCATATTCCAAGCATCAATCACAATCAATCCAAGGCTTCCATAGGCAAAATAACCTGATACCTTAACTAGTGATTCCACTTATCGGTCAGACATCCCAACCATCATGGATTGGTCTCTATAAAAGCTTTTCCAAAGGTTCAAAGTCTTTATTCCAACTAGGGCTTCCAGGACTAGTAACTCAACCCCAACTCTTACAGGGCTTCTAAAGAGTTTGTCCAACCAAGGCTTCCAGGACTAGTAACTTAACCCCAGTTGTGCTCGGGCGCTAGAGCATTTTTCCAACCAAGGGTCCAGGACTAGTAACTCAATGCACCGAGGGGTCGAGAGAGTTTTTACAACCAAGGCTCTAGGACTAGTAACTCAACCCAATAGTTGTATGTTGGGCTCTAGAGTGTTTTTCCAACAAAGGTTTCCAAGACTAGTAACTCGACCCACAATCATCCAGCGGGATCTAGAGAGTTTCTCCAACCAAGGCTCCAAGAACTAATAACTCAATCCACAGCTAAAGGAATCATGAGAACCAACCAAAAAAAAATCAATGGAAATAAACCCACAACACCATGGTTATCGATGAAATGGCAAGGCTAGGAAAATTATATCCAAGATGGTGCTAACATTCTTTGATGGGGTTTCAAGCCCTCAGGTAAATTTACTATTGAAGATTCTTAAAATCACATGGGATATTTGGAAAACTTCCTCGAAGAGGAGATATGGAATTACATTTGGAAATAAGTTCTATGGCCCAAGGTATCCTCCTTCCTTCAGATTTTGTCTAGGAAACACACTCTAAAATCGGAAAAAAATTAGAAACAATGAATTTGAAGGAACATCCTCATGTTATCTCTGATATCAACAACAAGAAATAGAAAATCACATTTTTAATGAGTGCCCCTTTTTGGGCTCGATGATTGACCAACTTCCCTAGCTAAGTCTTACATTTTTCTTACATTTTGGAGGCCCTCTCCATATTCTCCCCCTCATATTAATTTGGAAATATTCTCATGCACCTCATCACTCCACTCAATCCTTTTGGTCCTCTCCTCCTTCGGGCTTCCTTAAATCTAACTTTGATGGTGTCTCAAAGGGAAATGTAGGAAATTAAGGTTTTGGAGGAGTCTTCCACAATCATATTGGCCTTCCAACATACATTGTAATAGGATATTTTGGCCCTAGTATGAAAAATGATATAACGATTTCATCCCTAGAAGAAGGTTGACAAACTACTTCGACAAAACACATCCATAGAATGATCGTTGAGGGTGATTCAAAATTTGTCATAAATATTATCAAGAAAATTCTAAATGGATCCAACCCAAAAAAAATCTCTCACAATTGGTGTCTATAATCCCTCATCTCTAGAAGCAATAAAATTATGCTAGGTATCTTAGCCATCAATCCTATGCATGTAAAAAGAGAACGAAACAAAGTGAATGACCTGTTAAATAATATAGGTTGAGAGAACTCACCAATGCAAATTTCCTCACACATGAAATATTTTTCAAAATATATATGGGTTAAGGAATGAAATTATTTAGCAAGTAATGATTGGAAAATTATGATGGAAAAACAAATCCTCCCGATCCTCCCACCAATTGAGGTGTCTTGGGATTTAAAAGGTTGAAAGTGTAATGCTATATTTTTTTTCTTTTGGATATTACTTGGTAGCATGTTTCATTCATGATTATGAAAAAAATGAAGACCTTGGCTCCCAGCATGATGTCTTTTATAGCCTTATCTATCAAGATTTTTGTATGTTCATCGGTCTCACAGTTAGTCTAGTAGTTTATGATACTTTTTCTAGAGATAAAATAATTTTCTTCCACCATTTTTTTATACATGAAAATAACTCCTCATCATCTCATAGGAGAGGTCCATATTTTTTACTTAATTCACCCAAACTTCAGGAATTTTTCCACTCTATGATACCCTACAATACCTACATAGAGTATGTTAATGCTAGAATCTAACTACTAATCTCTATTAACCTAGAAATGAACATTTTGTTTATTCATAAGGACTATGTTATCTGACTTTCATGTAGGCAAGAATAAATATAAAGAGCTCACTTGTTTTGGTTCCATTTTTCACTCAAGTGGACTCTAGAAAGGTGGAAAAATATAACCTCAAGATCATTAATTGATGTTGCCTTTCCTAGCCAAGAAACAACATATATCCAAGTAACCAGCCAATCGGGGTAAACATGCAAGACGAGGCTACAAATATGAGATTCAACCTCCTAGATGACCTTAACGAAGTGGAACATACATAAACTTGTCAAACGTACCTTACACAACATCAACAACACCTCTAGGAGGTAACCCAAACTCCCGGATCCCTGAAGCCTGAGGGGGAATTTATTTTTGACCCATATGAGCCTTATGTGTGGTAGATCAGTGGACTGAGGGAATTATGCAATTCCCAAGGGCTTACTGAAGTTCATGCATGGAGGATTCATTTAGAACTCAAGTGGCAGAGTTATGACAGAGTTGGAAGAGTAGTTTATGGAGTTGTATTTAGTTTAAGTTAGTTAGACTCAGTTGAGCTAGTTGTATCTAGTCTAACTGAATGATACACTAGTGAGAGTGGAGTGAATTAATTATTTAATTAATTGACAAATAATAATTCATTAATCAACTAAACAACATAACAGTTAACTACAGTGCATGGCAGTTCCAGTGGAGACCCAGTGGAGAGATAGGTGAAAGGGCAAGATGGACTATCTGTTGTGACTATAGTGATGCATTGATTGCATCACACACACATTGGAGTTGCCAATGAGGATTGCGCAGTCAAGGCAAGAGTAATTCAAATTCATTCAGAGCTATTCTTCAACAGGGATTGTGCAGTGGAGGCAGGCTAGCAGGAGGCAAAGATCGGTGCATGGATTTGCAAGATTGGTCCTGATTAGTGTATGACGATTGTACTGTACTGAGAGCTTGATAAGCTTTGTATGAGGATTTTCATATGATTCCATGATACATAATATATAGTTGGGGTTTTCAGCTTCAGGCTTTCCTGGTTAAAAACAATTGTGTTATGTGCGATTGATTTTATTTATGCTTCACATGTGTGTGCAATTAATTTTCCGCAATAGATTAACAGTGGAATGATTATGTATCTTGCAAGAAGTTAAATATTGTGAGATCAGGGGAATCTAGGACATATGCATGCTTAATGTATATAATTTCTACATGGTATCGTAGCGATATTGATCATTGGAGCAATTGCAAAACATTGAAGCGGTTGAGTTTTGTGCTGGTGGACAATTCGAATTTGCTACAGAAGATTCTTGGTGCAGAAGTTGAGTATACATTGAAATGTCCTTAAATGGGTTGCGATTGGAGTATGCCCTTGATGGGAGCTCGAATTACTTAGCCTGGAAGGACAAGATGGAGGTAGTGTTGGAGGATAATGGACTTAAGGAGCTCGTCGATAGTGATGTTCTGAAGCCGGGATCTAGCGATGCTGCATTACTTGACGCATGGCAAAAGAAGACAGCAAAGATGAGAATAATTCTGTTGGAAGGTGTGAAGGGCCATATTGTGTCCAGCCTTCAAGGGAGAGCCACTCAATTCTTAATTTGGAAGGCTTTGATAGATTTTTTCCAAACCAGAAGTGACCAGAGGAATTTGGCGCTTAAAGACAAGCTCAGAAAAATAAAAATGGAGAAGGGCGACAGTATTCCAAAATACCTCACGAAGTTTTTCCACTACAAGGATGAACTGGGAAGTGTGGGGGTTACTGTTGGTGAAGAATAATCAGTGAGATTGGCTCTCCTTGGGCTTCCTAAGAGTTGGCATAGCTATGAATACTTTGTCAATGGACGAGAGAAACTGCCAGGATGGGAGCGACTTTGGTCAGATCTTGTGCAGGAGGAGATTAGGCAGGGTACTAGGGATGGGTCTTCATCGAAGAATGGAGATGAAGAGAATTGCGCTTTGGCTGCCAAAACAAGGAAAGGGAAAGGGAAGAAATTTCCTTCAAAATCCGAAGCTAAAGGCAAGAATCAGGATTTGTCCAAAGTGAAGTGTTTTCACTGTCACAAACATGGCCGTTTCACCACTAACTATCCATAGAAGAAGAAGTACAATAAGGTTGTTGGCGCTGCAGCTAGAAAGGCCTTAGCCTCACAATTTGAAATTGATTTCTCTTTGATCGCATGCTTGGTTTTAATCTAGAGGGGATCAGTGTGGTATCTTGATAGTGGTGTGTTTTTCCATATGACAGGAGACAAGGAGTTGTTTAGTGACTTGGAGGAGAAGGACCTCCATATGCATATAGATATGGGCAACAATGGTCGGTACAGTGTGACTAGCATTGGGACCATTACCTTTGAGAGGAAGTCTAGTAATCCATTCTTGTTAAAGAATTTTATGCATGTTCCAGGTTTGAATAATAACTTGGTCTTGGTCCCAATGCTGGAAGAAAAAGGTTATGATGTTGTTTTCAGTGAGGGAAAAGCCTTCCTTCGACATAAAACAATGGTTCAAACCAAGAAGATAGGGGTTCTAATTAATAATCTCTACAAGCTAGAGGTAGATGGTTGTACTGCAATGGTGGGCAAAGCAGAAGAAGTGGTGATCTAGGATGAGGGCGAATTATGGCACAGGAGATTGGGCCATCTTCACCATGGCGCTTTGAATATTTTGCAGCAGATTTCTACTGGACTTCCCAAGGGTACTCTTGCGTAGTCATATCAATGCAAGGGATGTAATATGGGTAAGTTTGTGAAGACCACCTTTCATGAGAAGTAGAACTGTGCTTCAGTGATCCTGGAGAGAATTCACATAGACGTGTGTGGACCTTTCTCAATTGCTTCAACAAAAAAACACATGTATTATGTTATATTTGTTAATGAATATTCTCATAGATGTTGGATCTTCTTCATGCAGAAGAAGAGTGAAATGTTCTCAAAGTTCTGTGAGTTCAAAGCATTGGTGGAGAAGGAGTCGAGGAAGCAAGTGAAAGCTCTACGGAGTGATAATGGTGGTGAATACATCTCGGGTAAATTCAGAGACTTCTGTAGCAAATAAGGAATTCGAAGAGAACTCATAGCGCCTCATAACCCACAACAGAATGGGGTCCCTGAGAGGAAGAACAGAATGATCATGGGTGTTGCACGAGTGATGTTGCATGACCAGGGCCTACCGATGCACTTGTGGGTGGAAGCATGCAACACTACAGTTTATGTGCAAAACCGTTGTCCTCGTAGAGTACTTGGCATGAGTACCCTTGAAGAAGCTTTTACTGGTAAGAAGCCCGATATTTCTCATTTGAAGATTTTTGGCTCATCTATTTACATTCATGTGACAAAGGATGACAGGAAGAAGCTGGAGCTGATTGTAGAAGTTGGGATATTTGTGGGGTACACAGAAACACCTCATAATTATCTTGTGTATTTTCCAGACAGTCGGATGACTGTTGTGCGACAGGATATAAAATTCAATGAGGTGAAAGCCATGAAGTTGTCACTTGAGATGGAGCTACACTTGCATGTGGAGGAACTTCTTGTTCCAAAAGATGAGCCTCTAGATGTGGATCAGCCACAGGAGGAGATTCATGGAGTGGAGGAGTCCACTCATGAAGAACCAAACATCAGACAAGGTAGAAAGTGTACCACAGAAGCTGAGAGACTGAAGCTTGATGCAACATAGAATGTAGGAGTCCCTACATCATAGCACAGACAGAGACAGTCACCTGACCAATTCACTGGACACATGGCTCTTATGAGCAAGTGTATCATGACAGAGCCATCTTCTTTTGAAGAAGCAGTGCATGAACCCACATGGGTAGATGCCATGGTGGAGGAGTATGAATCCATTGTAAGAAACAGTGCTTGGGAGATTGTTCCAAGGCTAGTGGGAAAATCAGTTGTAGGATCAAGATGGATCTACAAGGTAAACCAAGCTGTTTATAGGAGCATCGAGAAGTATAAGGCAATATTTGTTTCTCGGGGCTTCTCACAGATTGAGGGGATTGACTATGAAGAAACCTTTGCACTTGTCACACGGTATTCTTCCATACAGACCATCCTTTCTCTCTTAGTGCATATGGTTGGCACATTCATCAGATGGATGTGAAGACTGCGTTCCTTAATGGGATCATTGAGGAAGAGGTGTACATTGAGTAGCCTGAAGGATTTGAGATCTTCAGCAGCGAGTCGCATGTGTGCAGGCTCAAAAGAGCGTTGTATGGGCTGAAACAAGCACCATGTGTTTGGTACACTCATATCAACAACTATTTCACTGGACTTGGCTTCACCAAGTGTGAGGCGGATGCAAACCTGTACCATATTGTGGTGGAGGGTAAGCTTTTAATCATTTCTCTTTATGTTGATGATTTAATACTAACGGGTGATGAGAAGTTGATACACTCATGTATGGTAGATCCTGCAAAGGAGTTTGAGATGAAGGATTTGGGCCTCCTTCATTATTTCCTTGGATTGGAAATATGGCAGCGGGAAGGTGAAATATTTGTGTCTCAAGGCAAGTCTGCCCTAGAGATACTGGAGAAGTTTCACATGCAAGGCTGCAAGCCTATCGACAATCCTCTTCCATGAAATTGGAAGAAAGAGGATGCTACATTGGCAGAGGTAGTGGATGCCACTTTTTATCAACAGTTGGTGGGTTTTCTCATTTATTTAGTCAATACAAGAGCATACATATGCTATGCGGTGAACCAACTTTCACAAGCTATGGTTAAGCCTACCAAGCTCTTTTGGAAGGCAGGCAAGCATGTCCTGAGATATCTCAGGGGCACATCTAAGTATGGTTTATGGTACAGCTAGACAGATGAGGTGAAGTTGCATGGCTTCACGGATGCAGATTGGGTAGGTAGCCCAATAGACAGAAAGAGCACATCAAGAGGGATTTTCAGTATTGGATCTACGACAGTTTCTTGGTACAGCAAGAAACAAAGATCCATGGCACTCAATTCAGTGGAAGCAGAATACATGGCAACAAGTCAAACTGCATGTGAGGCTATCTGAATGAGGAAGATCCTGGTTGGTTTGTTCGGATCACATTTAGATCCCATAGTGATACATTGTGATAATCAGAGTTGCATTAAACTCCCGGTTAATCATGTGTTTCATGATATATCTAAACATATTGATATCTGGTATCATCATATCAGAGATTGTGTGCAGTAGAAGATCATGTTGCTTCAGTACATTCCTACAGAGGATTAGGATGCAGATATTATGACGAAGGCGCTCACCAGGAGCAAATTCGAATACCATAGAGGCAGGATCGAGGTGAAAGATAATCCCTATCTTGTTTAGAGGGAGTGTTTAGATTCAACAAGATGATGAGCTTAGTGAAAAGATTTTCCTTCACTAAGTGGGCCCGCAGGCTATTTTTGGCGCAAGTATATTTTTAGACTATGTCTATTTTTAGACATGGTGATCATATTTTAGAAGTTGCATGATGTTATTTTTGAATGATTGATCAAGTTGGAAAATTTGACAAAATTTTGTTTTTAGAAGATTGGACGAAGTCTATTTATAGATCGTCAATCTAAAAATAGATGCATGTTGATTATTATTAGCTCTTAATAATAATCAGACACTAAACAACAACTTATTCTCTTGGAGCACTCTGTTTCAGTGCACAGATATGGTATATCAGTGAGATGAGGGAATTACGCAATTCCCAAGGGTTTACTAGAGTTCATGCATGAAGGATTCAGTTAGAACTCAAGTGGCAGAGTTATGACAGAGTTGGAAGAGTAGTTTATGGAGTTGTATTTATTTTAACTCAGTTAGACTCAGTTAAGCTAGTTGTATCTAGTCTAAATTAATGATACACTAGTGAGAGTGGAGTGAATTAATTAGTTAATTAATTCACAAATAATAACTCATTAATCAACTGAATCATAGAGTAGTTAACTACAGTGCATGGCAGTTCTAGTGGAGACCTAGTGGAGAGATAGGTGAAAGGGCAAGATGGACTATCTGCTGTGACTATAGTGATACATTGATTGCATCACACACACATAGGAGTTTTCAATGAGGATTGCACAGTCAAGGAAAGAGTAATTTGAATTAATTTAGATATATTCTTCAGTAGGGATTGCACATTGGAGGAAGGCTAGCAGGGGGCAGAGATCGGCGCATGCATTTGCATGATTGTTCTTGATTAGTGTATGACGATTACTGTACTGAGAGCTTGATAAGATTTGTATGAGGATCGTCATATGATTCCATGATACATAATATATAGTTGGGGTTTTCAGCTTCAGGCTTTCCCGGTTAAAAACAACTGTGTTATGTGCAATTGATTTTATTTATGCTTCACATGTGTATGCAATTAATTTTCCGCAATAGATTAATAGTGGAATGATTCTGTATCTTGAAAGAAGTTAAATATTCTGAGATCAGAGGAATCTAGTACATATGCATGCTTAATGTATATAATTTCTACATGGTATCAGAGCATCTTTAGTTGAAGATTGCAATTGTGAAGTGAGTTTGTGCAGGTGGAAAATTCGAATTTGCTACAGAAGATTATTAGTGCAGAAGTTGAGTTTACATTGAAATGGCCTTAAATGGGTTGTG
Source organism: Pinus albicaulis (assembly GCA_034641835.2). Lineage (NCBI taxonomy): Eukaryota > Viridiplantae > Streptophyta > Pinopsida > Pinales > Pinaceae > Pinus > Pinus albicaulis. Next base: position 64,100 of record JAXQQM020064863.1, read on the forward strand.
ATTGGAGTATGCCCTTGATGGGAACTCGAATTAAAAATCCTGGAAGGATAGGATAGAGGTGCTGCTAGAGGATAATGGACTGAAGGAGTTCATCGATAGTGATGTTCCTAAGCCGGGATCTAGTGATGCTGCATTACTTGACGCATGGCAAAAGAAGACAGCAAAGACGAGAATAATTATGTTGGAAGGTGTGAAGGACCTATTTTTTCCAGCCTTCACGAAAAATCCACGCTATTCTTAATGTGGAAGGCTTTGATAGATTTGTTCCAAAGCAGAAGTGACCAGAGGAATTTGGCGCTTAAGGACAAGCTCACAAAAATAAAAATGGAGAAGGGCGACAATATTCCAAAATACCTCACGAAGTTTTTCCACTGCAAGGATAAACTGGGAAGTGTGGGGGTTACTATTGATGAAGAATACTTGGTGAGCTTGGCTCTCCTTGGGCTTCCGAAGAGTTGGCATAGCTACGAAGACTCTGTCAATGGACGGGAGAAACTGCCAGAATGGGAGCGGATTTGGTTGGATCTTGTGCAGGAGGAGATAAGGCAGGGTATTAGGGATGGCTCTTCATCGAAGAATGAAGATGAAGAGAATTTCACTTTGGCTGCCAAATCAATGAAAGGGAAAGGGAAGAATTTTCCTTCAAAATCTGAAGCTAAAGGCAAGAAGCAGGATTTTTCCAAAGTGAAGTGTTTTCACTGTCACGAACATGGACATTTCGCCACTAACTATCCATAGAAGAAGAAGAAAATGAATGTTGCTGGCGCTCTAGCTGGAGAGGCCTTAGCCCCGCAATTTGAACTTGATTTCTCTTTGATCGCATGCTTGGTTTCAAGCTGTATGTGATTAGTGTGGTATCTTGATAGTGGTGCACCTTTCCATATGACGGGAGAGAAGGAGTTGTTTAGTGACTTAGAGGAGAAGGACCTCCAGATGCATATAGAGATGGGCGATGATGGTCAGTACAGTGAGACTAGAATTTGGACTATTACCTTTGAGAGGGAGTCCAGTAATCCATTCCTGTTAAATAATTTTAAGCATGTTCCAGGTCTGAAGAAGAACTTGGTCTCGGTCGCAATGCTGGAAGAAGAAGGTTATGATGTTTTTCAGTGAGGGAAAAGCCTTCCTTCGACATAAAACAATGGGTCAAACCAAGAAAATAGGGTTTTGAATTAATAATCTCTACAAGTTGGAGGTAGGTGGTTGTGTTGCAATGGTGGGCAAAGCAGAAGAAGTGGTGAGTCGGGATGAGGGCGAATTATGGCACAAGAGATTGGGCCATCTTCACCATGGCACTTTGATGATTTTGCAGCAGATTTCTACTGGACTTCCCAAGGGTACTCTTGCGTAGTCAGATCAATGCAAGGGATGTACTATGGGTAATTTTGTGAAGACCACCTTTCATGAGAAGGAGAACCATGCTTCGGTGATCTTGGAGAGAATTCAGACAAAAGTGTGTGGACCTTTCTCGATTGCTTCAACACAAAAACACAGGTATTATGTTATATTTGTTGACGAATATTCTCGTAGATTCTGGATATTCTTCATGCATAAGAAGAGTGAAATTCTCTCAAAGTTCTGTGAGTTCAAAGCATTGGTGGAGGAGTCGGGGAAGCAAGTGAAAGCTGTACGGAGCGATAATGGTGGTGAATACATCTCGGGAGAGTTCAAAGATTTCTGTAGCAAAGAAGGAATTCGAAGAGAACTCATAGCACCTCATAACCCACAGCAGAATGGGGTCACTGACAGGAAGAACATAACAATCGTGGGTGCTGCATGAGCAATGCTACATGACCAGGGCCTACCGATGCACTTGTGGGTGGAAGCATGAAACACTACAGTTTATGTGCAAAACCATTGTCCTCATAGAGTACTTGGCATGAGTACACCTGAAGAAGCTTTTACTGGTAAGAAGCCTGATATTTCTCATTTGAAGATTTTTGGCTCATATCTTTACATTCATGTGACAAAGGACGCCAGGAAGAAGTGGGAGCCAACTGCAGAAGTTGGGATATTTGTGGGGTACACAGAAACACCCCATAATTATCATCTGTATTTTCTAGACAGTCAAATGACTATTGTGCGACGGGATATAAAATTTAATGAGGTGAAAGCCATGAAGTTGTCGCTTGAGAGGGAGCTACACTTGCATGTGGAGGAGGAACTTCTTGTTCCCAAAGATGAGCCTCTAGATGTGGATCAGCCAGAGGAGGAGATTCATGGAGTGGAGGATTCCACTCATGCAAAACCAAACATCAGACAAGGCAGAAAGCATACCATAGAGGCTGAGAGACTGAAGCTTGATGCGGTACAGAATGTAGGACGACCTACATCACAGCGCTGACAGAGACAATCTCCTGACCAATTTACTGGATACATGGCTCTTATGAGCAAGTGTATCATGATAGAGCCATGTTATTTTGAAGAAGCAGTGCAGGAGCTCACATGAGTAGATGCCATGGTGGAGGAGTATGACTCCATTGTCAGAAACAGTGCTTGGGAGATTGTTCCAAGGTTGGTGGGAAAATCAGTTGTAGGATCAAGATGGATCTACAAGGTAAAGCAAGCTGCTGATGGGAGCGTTCACACGGTATTCTTCCATATGGACCATTCTTGCTCTCTCAGCACAGATGGGTTGGTACATTCATCAAATGGATGTGAAGACTGCATTCCTTAATGGGATCATTGATGAAGAGGTGTACATTGAGCAGCCTGAAGGATTTGAGATCTTCAGCAGTGAGTCGCATGTGTGCAGGCTCAAAAGAGTGTTGTATGGGCTGAAACAAACACCACATGCTTGGTACACTTGGATTGACAACTATTTCACTGAACTTGGCTTCACTAAGAGTAAGGCGGATGCAAACCTGTACCAGATTGTGGTGGAGGGTAATATTTTAATCATTGTTATTTATGTTGATGATTTAATAATAACGGGTGATGAGCAGTTGATACACTCATGTAAGGTAGATCTTACAAAGGCGTTTGAGATGAAGGATTTGGGCCTCCTTCATTATTTCCCTGGATTGGAAATATGGCAGCGGGAAGGTGAACTATTTGTGTCTCAAGGCAAGTCTTCCCGGGAGATACTGGAGAAGTTTCACATGCAAGGCTACAAGCCTATCGACACTCCTCTTCCACAAAATTGGAAGAAAGAGGATGCTACATCAACAAAGGTAGTGGATGCCACTGTTTATCGACAGTTGGTGGGTTCGCTCATGTATTTAGTCAATACAAGACCACACATAAGCTATGCAGTGAACTAGCTTTCACAAGCTATGGTTAAGCCTACCAAGCTATTTTGGAAGGCATGAAAGCATGTCCTGAGATATCTCAGGGGCACATCTGAGTATGGTTTATGGTACAGACAGACGGATGAGGTGAAGTTGCATGGCTTCACGGATGCAGATTGGGCAGGTAGCCCAATAGACATAAAGAGCACATCATGAGGTATTTTTAGTATCGGATCTACAATAGTTTCTTGGTACAGTAGGAAAAAAATATCTGTGGCACTCAGTTCAGCGGAAGTAGAATACATGGCAACAAGTCAAGATGCATGTGAGGCTATCTGGATGAGGAAGATCCTAGTTGGTTTGTTCGGTTCACATTTAGATCACATAGTGATACATTTTGATAATCAGAGTTGCATTAAACTCTCAGTTAATCCTGTGTTTCATGATAGATCTAAACATATTGATATCTGGTATCATCATATCAAATATTGTGTGTATCAAAAGATCATGTTGCTTTAGTACATTCCTATGGAGGATCAGGATGTAGATATTGTGACGAAGGCACTCACCAGGAGAAAATTTGAATACCATAGAAGCAGGATCTGGGTGAAATATAATCCCTATCTTGTTGAGAGGGAGTGTTGAGATTCAAAAAGATGATGAGCTTAGTGAAAAGAATCGCCTTCACTAGGTAGGCCCGTAGGCTATTTTTGGCGCAAGTCTATTTTTAGACTATGTCTATTTTTAGACATGGTGATCATATTTCAGAATTTGCAGGATGCTATTTGTGGATGTTTGATCAGGTTGGAAAAATAGATGAAATTCTATTTTTATAAGATTGGACAAAGTATATTTATAGATCGTCGATCTAAAAATAGATGCATGTTGATTATTATTAGCTCTTAATAATAATCAGACACTAAACAACAACTTATTCTCTTGGAGCACTTTGTTTCAGTGCAAATATGTGGTAGATCAGTGGACTAAGGTAATTACGCAATTCCAAAGGGTTTATTGGAGTTCATTCATGGAGGATTCAGTTAGAAATCAAGTGGCAAAGTTATGATAGAGTTGGAAGAGTAGTTTATGGAGTTGTATTTAGTTTAAATCAGTTAGACTCAGTTGAGCTAGTTGTATCTAGTCTAACTGAATGATACACTAGTGAGAGTGGAGAAAAAAAATTAGTTAATTAATTCACAAATAATAACTCATTAATCAACTGAATAATACAACAGTTAACTACAGTGCATGGCAGTTCTAGTGGAGACCTAGTGGAGAGATAGGTGAAAGGGCCAGATGGACTATCTGTTGTGACTATAGTGATGCATTGATTGCATCACACACACACCGTAGTTGCCAATGAGGATTGTGCAGTCAAGGAAAGAGTAATTCGAATTCATTCAGAGCTATTCTTCAGCAGGGATTGTGCAATGGAGGCAAGCTAGCAGGGGGCAGAGATCGGTGCATGGATTTGCAATATTGTTCCTGATTAGTGTATGACGATTGTACTGTACTGAGAGCTTGATAATATTTGTATGAGGATTTTCATATGATTCCATGATACATAATATATAGTTGGGTTTTTTAGATTCAGGCTTTGCTGGTTAAAAACAACTATGTTATGCGTGATTGATTTTATTTATGTTTCACATTTGTGTGCAATAAATTTTCCGCAATTGATTAATAGTGGAATGATTATGTATCTTGCAAGAAGTTAAATATTGTGAGATCACGGGAATCTAGGACATATGCATGCTTAATGCATATAATTTCTACAAAATGCATGATGCAGAGACAATTTTGGCAGAAATAATAATAGAGAGAAGTTCTCATGTAAGCATAGAAGGCTTGGATTAAATGGAAGTAGAGGATAAAACCCTCTTCGAGGTAGTGGAGAAACTGTAATGCCAAGGACGCAATTACATTTTCGAGGTTCAAATTCCTCTTCGCGAACAATCATATCTCGGGATTCAATTCACTGTTTCTAAAAGAGTCTCAAATCTTACAACTTCTCATCAGTGTTCTCATTCTTCCTATCTCAGAGACCACCTCAAACTAGTAAAACGAGACAAACGATGGGGGATGAAAACTACATATGAGGTAGTACAATAGGTAGGGAATCTTCTCGCAAAATTTTGTAAACTTGCTTTGCTTTCAAGGGTGTTTCGCATCATCCCTCCTTCTTAATGAAAGTGATTTTGTGGAACATAAGGGGTCTCAATATCAAGGGAAAATAGAGACCTCTTAAAGACACAATCGTTTGGTTGGCCCTATATGGGTAATTTTGTACACCATACCAATTAAATATTTGAAATAAATGTTTTATTCGGAATTGGAAATATCATTGGAATTATTCAAAAGCCTCATAAATAACCAAATCCAAGAGGTTCACTAAATATGTTAGTATATCCATGTACATGAATGTATTGGATGCACTGTCAGAATCCATACTTATCTTCCCCAATGATGAGGATATCATCCAACCCATTGATTATGAGCATATACTCTTTTTTATAGAAGGCTCCATGAATATGGCTAACTCTATAGGGATTTCCCCCTCATTAATCCCCCCAATATGAAAGAGATATTAATATAAGAACAAATCAGAAAGGTTTCAAAAATTAGTGGGAAGTAGGAGGAATCTAAGCCCTAAAACACTAACCTCAAGGAGCCGCTTTAGTCGAAATTTTTTTTTGAATCCCTCATATAGTAAGATTTGCTACAACATGATGAAAATTCACATTGAGGAATCCTTGGGACCAAAAACAAGGCCCCATATATAAGGAAAAGAAAAACCCCATATAATATAGTGAGTGGAACAATGGATATGAAGATTGAAATGCATGATGCTGAGACAATGATGGAAAATATCACAATGGAGACAAGTTCTAAGGTAAGCATAGAATATTTGGATTAAATGGAAGTAGAGGAGAGAACCATCTTCAAGAGACTAAAGTTGTTGCATAGGCATGTAACCATTTCAATTTCTGAGGTGAAAATGTCTCTTCTTGAACAATCGTATATGTACCACATCCCATTACTAGAAATTAAGCCTAAGGACGTGGATACTAAGTTGAACGACTATTAGTGCGTGATTATAAGAATGTGGTCTAAAAATTTTTCGCTCTTCTCTATTCATATTTTAGGGTCAAAAGTTATGTTTTCCTATGGTTTTGATCTTCATTTTTTAAGGTTTCTTAATCAGGCCTCATTACACCCACGTGGAACGCATGTGGTGCCATATGGCATATTACACTATGGATTCTTCATTGACATAATTTCATTGATTCCTAGGGAAATCCAACCCTATGACCTGGAGGGACGTTCCATCACAATTAGATAAAGGGAGGTATCATCTCATGTGAGGGAACTTGAGCCTTTGTGCTTAGTATTTCTATTGAAATAGTCACTATAATACACCTCTTTTGCTAATAAATTGTCAATATAGTGTATCCACTATTCCATACAACACTTTATGGTTGGATATTTTATCATCACTTCATATAATATCTTCAATATTTTGTTGCACCACTAAGCATGGATCCCTTGGTACATATCAATATCAAGATCCACTTTTAATGGCATTTTTTCTAGCACTGTTAGCATAGGTGCATTATAGATTTGTGCCTTGGGTTCATCAAAACATCATTATTCATGTTCCCATTTATTGTATGCATTTTCCTTGGCTAAAGAATTGAAACACAATGAGATGTAAAATTAATGTGAGGGAGACGTGGAATTGGTCATTGAGATAGGTTGGCATTGAAAACTTAGTTTATGAACCATATCATCTCTAGGTTTATATACAATATGCAAAACCCTCCTCCCACATATACCCAAGTAACCAACCAATCGGGGTAAATATGCAGCAAGAGGCTACTAATATGATATTCAACCTCCTAGATGACCTTAAGGAAGTGTAACATACATAAACCTGACAAACATACCTTACACAACATCAAAAACACCTCTAGGAGGTAACCCAGCCTCCCAGACCCCTGAAGCCTGAGGGGGAATTTATTTTTGACCCTTTTGAGTCTTATTCATGGGCATGTAATTGAAAATGAGTGGCTACGAGTCTATAGCCATGGTAATGCCAAGTAAAGGTCATGATGAGGGCCCAAAAAATTAAGTTATGTGTGCATAACTCTAGGATTTTTGCTGCCTTTTTATCCCCAAAACCCAGGTCACTACCCAAAACTTCATGAAACTTCAGGAGATGATAAATAACATTAAGAAAAATGTATGAAATAAATCACATCATCAAGAGCTCATTTATACCGCTCCCGACCATGACATGCATTTCGTTAACCATGTTACAAACATTGCATCTACAGGTATAAACAACATATTTAAACAAGGGGTTCTCTTACTTATCTGAGAATAACTAAGAAGCATTTCTCCCCTACATCATAAGCTACAATACAATCTATTTTATCACAGATGCATTGTGTATTCATTTACAAGTAAAAACATAGATAGAGCCATACATCATCATTGATTGAATACATTCTTATAACCAACATAATAACAATAGAAATACAATGGATAAAACAAGAAGTAAATCCATACATAAATCAATACATTTTCATATTGAATACCATATGAATAATCTCTACATTACTGAATGTAAAAACCAACTTGAGATGGGGCTTCCATGTTCCACCCAAACATAGATTGGTTGAGCCAAGTATCATTTCAGCCAATCACCCCCGTGCCATATTCCAAGCATGAATGTGGGATATCATCAAACACGTCAATCACAATAAATCCAAGGCTTACACATGCTAAATCTCCTACACCCTTAACTAATGATTCCACCTATCAGTCAAAGATCACAACCATCATGTATTGGTCTTTTTCAAAGCTATTCGAGAGCTCCAGAGTGTTTATTCCAACCAGGGCTTCCAAGACTAGTAACTCAACCCAAACTATTATAGATATTCTAGAGATTTTGTCCAACCAATTCTTCCAGGACTACTAACTCAACCCCAGTTGTGCTTAGGCTCTAGAGCGTTTGTCCAACCAAGGGTCCAGGACTAGTAACTCAATGCCCCTAGGGGTCGAGAGCATTTGTCCAATGAAGGCTTCAGGACTAGTAACTCAACCCACATTCTTCTATCGGGATCTAGAGATTTTCTCCAACCAAGGCTCCAAGAACTAATAACTCAACCCATAGCTAAAGGAATCATAAGAACTAACCAAAAAAAAATCAATGGAAATAAACCCAAAAAACCATGGTTATCCAAGAAATGACGAGGCTGGGAAAATTGTATTCAATATGATGTTAACATCCTTTGATGGGGTTTCAAGTCCCCGAGTAAATTTACTATTGAAGGTTCTTAAAATCACATGGGAGATTTTGAAAAATTCCTCAAAGAGGAGATATGGAATTACACTTGGAAATAAGTTCTATGGCCCAAGGTGTCCTCCTTCCTTCAGATTTTGTCTAGGAAACACACTCTAACATGGGAAAAATTAGAAACAATGAATTTGAAGGAACATCCTCATGTTATCTGTGATATCAACAATAAGAAATAGAAAATCAAATTTTTAATGAGTGCCCCTTTTTGGGCTCGATGATTGACCAACTTCCCCAGCTAAGTCTTACATTGTGGAGGCCCTCACCATATTCACTCCCTCATATTAATTTGGAAACATTATCATCCACCGCATCAATCCACTCAATCCTTTTGGTCATCTACTCCTTCGGGCTTCCTTAAATTTAACTTTGATGGTGCCTCAAAAAGAAATGTAGGAAATGAAGGTTTTGGAGGAGTCTTCCACAGTCATATTGGCCTTCCAACATACATTGTAATAGGATATTTTGGCCCTAGTATGAACAATGATATATCGATTTCTTCCCTAGAAGAAGGTCTACAAATTGCTTTGAAAAAACACATCCATATAATGATCGTTGAGGGTGATTCAAAATTTGTCATAAATATTTTGAAGAAACTTCTAGATGGATCGAGCCCAAAAAAAATCTCTTTCATTTGGTGTCTAGAATCCCTCATCTCTAGAATCAATAAAATTATGCTAGGTATCTTAGCCATCAATGTTATGCATGTAAAAACAGAACGAAACAAAGTTAATGACATATTAAATAATATAGGTTGAGAGAGCTCACCAATAAAAATTTTCTCACACGGAAGATTTTTCAAAATATATACAAGTTAAGGAATGAAATTATTTAGCAAGCAATGATTGGAAAATTATGATGGAAAAACAAATCCTCCTGATCCTCCCACCAATTGAGGTGTCTTGGGATTTGAAAGGTTGAAAGTGTAATGCTATATTTTTTTTTCTTTTGGATATTACTTGGTAGCATGTTGCATTCATGATTATGAACAAAAATGAAGACCTTGGTTCCTAGCATGATGTCTTATATAGCCCTATCTATCAGGATTTTTGTATGTTCATCGGTCTCATAGTTAGTCTAGTAGTTTATGATACTTTTTCTAGAGATAAAATAATTTTCTTCCACCATTTTTTATACATGAAAATAACTCCTCATCAACTCATAGGAGAATTCCATATTTTTGACTTAATTCACCCATACTTCGGGCCTTTTTCCACTATATGACACCCTACAATACCTACATAGAGTGTGTTAATGCTGGAATCTAACTAGTAATCTTTATTACCCTAGAAATGAACACTTTCTTTATTCATAAGGATTGTGTTATTTGAATTTCATGTAGACAAGAAAAGATATAAATATCTCACTCGTTTTGGTTCCATTTTTCACTCAAGTTGCTCTAAAAAGGTGGAAAAATATAACCTGAAGATCATTAATTGATGTTGCCTTTCCTAGCCAAGAAAACTAAAGTAGAAGAGATCTAGAGAACAAAGGAAACATATTACACCCTAATGGATTTCGCCCAAAGTGAAATGAAGGAGAAATTGGTAAAGTTATGAACCTCCCTTAACCTATATATTGGAGGCTATGCCATTGAGATTGGTATTAGAATTCATGTAATCTTATGGGTTGAATGTGCTAGAAATCCGTCAACCAAAGGGGTCTCCTCAATGAAAAATCCCATTTAGACTTCGCAACAATTGGTGTAGGAACCCTTATGGAAATAAGGCTTGGCTACCATATTTTCTTAAAGATATTCCTTGGCTACAATGGTCAGAACAAGAGAGTAATGCACTGGTATTATTGGGTGAACAACTGAATACACATTGCGGGATGTTCAGTTGCAGAATATATCAAGGTTTTTCTACAAAAAGGGAGATAAAAGTGAGCCTTCAAAAGAAAAGTAATAGTATTGATCTAGTAAAGACACACAAGAATATACACACGAATCAATCATTGGACAACTAGTGAAGTAGTTCACATAGAATCAACAATTGTTAAAACACATAGAACACACATTCAACAAGATAAGTACCAAAGGCACCATAATAGTTCAATTTCCTTAGTAAAACTGAAAAAATAATACATCGCAAACATTCAAATAATAGTATTATAATATTTACGACATAAACATGAAAGTGTGATGGCTCAACAATCTTTGAAATTAAGAAAAAATTCCAACATAAATTAGTACAATGAACAACAGGTAAATCCAATAGTGGAGCTTTAGAGAAACCACTGCCTCCTCCAAACAAATTGTTTTCCTCTCTAATGATTGGGAGGAGGATCTAAGGTTAAAATTCCTTTGCATTACCTATGGGGTTGTATATATAAAAAATGGGGAGACTATTCACCTCCATTGTGACTCTTGGACTTCCCTCATGACTGTTTGACTTCTCTATGACCCTTTGACTCCTTCATGAATTTTCAGATTCTATGGATCACTTTAGGATATCCACTTTACATTACATTTCTCTAATATTTAATTTACATAATTCACAAATGATATGGAAAATGATGACTTCTAACATGACATGACATGTCACTGAATACATGGAATACATAATGAAATGGAAATAGCAAGCCATTATTTCTTCAATGTGATCTTGATTTACAGTTGTTGTCACAATCTGGTGTCCCTTTATCTTTACTGATTGATCAAAATGTCTTTGTAGCTACAAATGTGAATTCTAGTAGGGTATCCTTCATCATATCCTTCATCATCATCATATCATAACATGAAAGAATACCTACAAGTCAAATCTACTAATAACAATATGACATCATTCTGATAAACCCATAGTATAACATGCTTCATGACAACCACCGACTAAGCTACAACTTGGTGAAATGCTGGGAGATAGGTTCAAGGATTACGCAGTTGAACAACTAAGGAGGTCAAGGGTCATCAATAAGACTTGAGATCGTGAACTGTGTAGCTCAGGCAGGAAAGTGCTAGACTACCATGAAATTGAGGGGATTAAGGGGTAAGAAATAAATATTAAAGATTGAGGTTTTCCACTACGCAGTTCTAGAGGGACATAGGAAAATGGATTACGTAGTTGTGAAATTGAAGAGGTAAATGTTGAGGCTTTTTTCTTAAGACTGTGCAACACATAGAAGAGGATTATTGGAGGCATGAGCTACCTAGTTCTATAGCTCAAGGGTCAAGGATGAGAACTGAGACTGTATAGTGTGCGGTTATGGAAGGAAGTGACTATGCATTAAACAATTCCAAGAGGAAATTTATGAGCTTGAGGGTTTTGACAGTGCAATGCATAGTGCAGGAAGGTTGAGTGAGGTGAAGTTTCTCGAGATGGAAATTTTCTAGATTTGGCTAAGTATTGGATCAGTAAGGACCAAGTGAATAAGGAAAAAAGTTGAGCATGATCACAAACTTAGAAAAATTGAAGACTCAACATTGATCACTCAAAGAAAATGAACAAAATACGTCCCTCAATGGGACAAAATTGTGAAAAATTTCTCCAAATGTGACACTAAAGGTACACTTTGTGACAACAATGTCGACACTTGTGCGAAAATTCTTGAAACTTTGGGAATGAGTGTGATACATGTCTACATGATAAGAATGACTCATTAGTTTGAAGGTTACCCCTTGAATCAAACCAAAAATACATATGTGTGATGTGTGATGCTTTTCATTATAAAAGATGAGACTTATTATAGTAACAGGAAAGTCCACACAACACTTGCAAAATGAGAAAAAAATTTGAAAGTGACACATGCCAAAAAGAATAAATCATGAAAAAAAGATGTATTAAAGTGAAAAAATGAAAAATCACTAGTTTTAAATGTGAAATTGACGCCTACCAAAGAAAAAGTGCGCAAAGAAACAATAGGAAAAATTCACTGAAATAAAAGATCAATCATGACCAAAAGTGAGAGATTGTGGATGAGAGTGCACACTCACTATCAAAATGGTTGAACATTGCACATGCATTGTCTTAGTGGAATTTTTTCTATTTCTATTCAAGATTGCATAAAAAGGTGTGATCAAAAACTTGTTTCAGATTGAGCATGTATGAACAGGTGACTGTGACACTTAGAATTGAAAAAAATACTAGAATACTTAGCAAATAATTGATCAACCATAAAGTGACTATGGAACAAATGATTGACCATAATATTTAATGGTATTATTTTTATTTCTAGTGTTTCATATTGGTGAATTTATATCTTGTGAATATCACATTTTCCCATCTTTTGTGAAGGATTTGTCCTTGGAGTTGGTTGAAGATCCTTTCTCAACCACACTAACTGTTACAACTAATCTTGTTATTTTTTGAAACTAGGGTAAACATTTACCTTGGATAACTCAGATGGAATGATTATTGCATTAAATTCCTCTTTTCGAGAGGACCAAAATCGACCTAAATATAACATCTTCTGGATAAGAAGTTGGATTTTGAATTTATGAACCCCTCATATTTACATTGGATTAGGTTGGCCCAATACACATGTACAAAATTTCACGTCAACCTCAACATCAATTGGAACCTCATGGAAACCTATAAATAGAAGAGATCGCAAGATAATTTGGACACACATTTTCATCAAGCATTCTTTTCTCTTCTATTTTCTTGGTTCACCCAAGGGTTTGAAACTATAGGTCTAAGGCTCACATGTATCTAGGGTTTCTGCTTTCGGGTCAGACGCATGTCATTGGGAATTTTTTACCGTAATTTTAGGGACATAGTGTGCCACAGTGTGGCTGGGAGGAAAAATTCGCACGCACAGTGACTTGAAGGGAGCAACTCTTTTCATTGCATGCTTGTAGTGTTCCTCGGTGTGACTAGGAAGGAAGATACACACACATAAACACTTGAAGGGTGCAACAAATGGTTTGATGCAGATTTGGGTCAATTTATCCTTAGTATGTAGCTTACATTTCTCCTAGGAGAAACCAACTCTTTGCATACAGTGTCTCAGGGGCAACCGAGAATTCAAAGTCGCCCACAAAATATGTATATGAGTGCGACCAAGGTTCCGAGCTAGGTTTTTACAGTAGACCACATTTCACTACAATTTTCTAATGGGTGGATGGTTTCTCTCTATTGAACAATAATTCTGGAATTTTGTCTCTATATTTTGTTAGGTAAATCTCCCCTATAATTTTATGTATTAGGCTCATTATACTCTATGCTGAAACACTTTTCTAACAATCTAATAAGAAGAATATTTCAAAATATTTTTTCCAAAGTGGGTTTTCCCCTTGTATTTGACCAATCTGGTGTCTCTTATGGTTGTGCTATTCTCCCCTTTTTCATTCCATATATTGTTCTATCTTAAGTTACTACTTATGATTGGAATCATTGTTAATAATTGGATGCGCTGCTTAACAAAGAATTGAATTGGGTTGAAGTAATTGAAATAACATGGAACAATCAGAAAAATTAACATGAAATTAGAGTTGAGGTGAAGGACAAGAAGAAGAGGAGACAAACATTGAAGCCATATTCCTTGGAAAGTGGAAGGAGTGATCTGAATTTGAATGTTATTTTTGTTGTGCTACTTTAATTTTTAGATATAAAACTTATTTACTGATCGTATGCTTGATGTGTAGGTTCCCTTATTGCTTATGTGTGTTAAAGAGGTAATTAAAACTAAATTTTATGAGTTAATTTGAAATCATAAAGTGTGAATTTAAATGGATGAATAGCAGCAACACAAATAACAACAAACCATAACAACTGGTCCATTAAAACAGAGTTTTGAGGAAGGATTTCACCCCTCCTAGGCTACATCTCCTTGGTCCAGCTTCATAGCTTGCGCCTCTGTATTAGCTCAATTGTGCTCAAATTTCTGTTGGAATGCATCAAATTATATTGGAACCTATTCCAATGAGTTCAAAATGTAAAAATATATTAAAAATGACTATTTAGTTACACAATTTGGTTACTAGATGCTCTAGGCACATCCTTCCCTCTTGGTGGCCCTAGGCTTAAAAATTCTTCAAGGCAACAAAAACCTATGTAAAATTTCTCCTCTGCCTCTAAAACGTATTCCAACGGCTCCAAAACATCAAAATGTACAAATAATGACTCTTATTGAGAAAAAATTGATAGAAAATTGTCTCAATTATGGCAAAAGAAAACTTTCCTACATTTTCTCCAGCAAATCTGGAAACTGTCCAGCTAACTCCACTAATTCTGCAGCTCTGCCACATTTGGTAGACACCGCCAACTCCGGCGCCAAATTAACTACTCATTAACTAAATGATAAGTTCAATTTAATGGTGATTAACTTTATTTTTAGTGCTAAGCATGTTTTAAGGTCAGAGCCCTCTGACATGGTCACATGCTCGGTCTTATGGAGGAGGGCTGGCACCCTCCTTCCATCATCAGAGAAATATGCATTTAAAGACAGGTTGGTCACATTGGTTTTTAATGAACGGAGATGTGGCACAATGGTAAGGCATAGAGTTGGTTGGGGGGAGGTCACGGGTTCAAACCCGACCTCGATCCCCATTGTATTATTTTTTGCACCACCATTCGAAAACCTTAATCAATTGCCATACCATACGCTAGCACCAAAATGCATTCGCCAACGCATATGTCGGACCCACCGTATTTTCCATACACACACTATGATAAAACCTTTGTAATGTGTAATATTACATACAACACCGTAACATTACACAACACATGCCATAATATATATTGCTCCATAGAAATATATTGCAGACAATTTGAATTAAGGTTTAGTCAATAGAAATATATGCGGAATTTTCAATCAATATTAAGGTTTGAAATAAAAAAATGAAATATATAATGTAATATATTATTTAAAATAAACCATATAAGATAATATATATATATATATATATATATATATATATATATATATATATATGTATATGTATATATATACCCAAATTCAACCATAGGAGGTCATTGGACAAATTTTACCTTCACAAACCGAACTGGCGAATCTCGCAGTGACACTTGTCACAGTGGCATTGGACTAAAACTAAAGAATATTCCCTGAATGCTGACTGACATGCCATGGCATCAACTTGTACCTATTCTGCAATATTTTAATAAAAATTTGCATGTTCTAAATGGTGATCAATAGATCATAACTCCTTCATTCGAACTCATTTTCAACGAAACGAGTTGCGTTAGATTCCTTGTGATGGGTCGGTCGTCATCGTTCTAGTTTCATTAAATTTTTGGAACTTTCATTTTTGAGCTAAAATATTGAGCCTCTGATCATTCCTTCCCACTATAAGCCTTTTGGACCCCAAAATCCCTATGATTATTTATCATGTGGATGAGGGTATTGTTTCATCACCCTTCCAATATCTATCCACTGAAATTTTTCCAATTTCATCATTTGGAGCTTTTCATAAAAAGTCAACTTTTTCCTTGATTCTTGTGAACTTCTCTTGCTATCATTGACACTGTAATGCTACAATATTTCTGAATTTGTAGAAAAAAAATCTATTACTGCAAAAACCGTATTGTTCTTACCTTGGTCAACAAACAAAGGAAACTTACAAACTTTATCACCTTGCACATTGTCACCATGGCGATTTTTAGTTGATCTCGCTTTGTACTTGCGTCGAATCTTGACCTAGTATCTTCGCCATTTCCATGTACCTTTTGGAAACCATAAACCAGAATTTTTGGAACCCATGCCTTATTTTCCAAGATGCTTTGTTTCTTTCTCTTTGACCATTGCACTCTCTTGCACCAACATCTTGTTTCCAACACTACTCAACACTGATGTTGACTGCTACAAATGTTTTACATATTTTTCACCTTCTTTCAAAGACAACCTATTAGCATCCTGAAACAACTCATTACAAGCATAAGCATATTTTTGAAAAGTGTGATTTAATACATCTCTTTGTTTGATCATCAAAAATGTCAATTTCTGACTTTCATTCACTATCCTCTTCATTTCACTTGCATGTACAAGAGACATACATGCCTTCTTCTTATGCTCTCTAATTATGTACTCAATACCATCCTTAAAAAAGTAATACTTGTTCTCATGGAAATGAAATACTGCTTTCCTATCATATAGATAAGGACTTCCCAATGTAATACCTGATATCTCAAGTTACACCACATCAAGCTCAACTTCATCAAGAAAGTTTGAGTTGATGGTGAATCTTAGTAAGCACTTCCTTGTAACCTGCAAGTTTTCATTCTTGCATATCCAACCCAAAGGATATGGTCTTGGTTCTCTAATATTTTCAAGGCCTAGTTTCTTAAACAATTCTTTGTAAATCAAGTGAGCTTATGACCCACTATCAAAAAGTGTATCAATTTTGGTATGATTAGAGACAACACTAACATGGAAAAGTTATATCCTTGTATCTTCATCATGGGTATCATTTCAACAATTTGAAGAACTAGTGCTTGCAACATGTTTACCTTTCAAACCCATGGCTGTAATTTTTGTCCCATCTCCTGAATCTGACCCTAAGTCATGTTCAACTATAGCAATAGTTTTCCCCTTCTCTTTGGATTTTAGTATATTTTGTTTCAATTCCGGATGAAGTTGATAAAAATGGTCTTCATCATGGCCAGTCTTTGAACAATTTTTGCATTTGAGTTTTTCCTTCTCTCCTTTTACAGAGCTATTTATTTTTCCTCTTCCATAAAACTTTCCTTTTCCTTTACCCTCACTTTCACTTTTCTCCTCTATGTTTTGTTTCACTCTTGCCTTTAAGTGTGTGGCTTGTACACAAAATTCATCTAAATTTATTGGGTTAAACATAAGGATAGTATGTTTCAAATAGGAATGTAAACCCCCAATGTATTTCAAGAGTATATCTTTGGAATTCAAATTTATTCCTAACAAAAAAGCTCTCTTTCTAAACTCATGTTTATAATATTGAATTGTTTGACCCTTGAGTTTCTTAAAATTTTTCCAACTCATAATAGCCTTTTGCATATAGACTAATGGATAAAATTGTCTTTTAATGGAAGAAATAAACTCAACCCAAGAAATGGATATCTTACCATCGATTCACATTTCCTCTTGATTCTTTGCTTCCCACTAAACTGGTGCAACTCCTTCTAGTCTTAATGAAGCCAACTGGATCTTTATTCATCTTCATGAAGGTTATGAATTCTGCAATACACCTCCAGTTGACGTATCCAATTGTTAAGCCTCTCTGCATTTACCTCGCCATTATATATGGGTAATTCAAACTTAATGTCCAATTTGAGTAATGGAGTTTTTATGGATTTTGAGTGATTGTGAGTGGTTTTTGTGGTGGAAGTGGAAGATGATGCAGATGGAGATGATGAGGATGATGAATATGGAGGAGATGGAGATGGAGATGGATTTCCTCAACTACCCTTTGAAATCTTCTCTTCATCCTTCTACCATCTCAAGTTCCTTCTCCACATGGAGGCTTAGAACCTTCTCCAGCCATCCCAATAGTAAATACATCAAAAATAACTTTAACCATCCTCTTTATGTATTTGAAGTCTCTCTTGACATATTTGTCTTCTGAATGTCCTTGAGTCTCTCCAACACTTGACACGATGGCTATGGATTCAAGCTCAACTTCTGATTCTTGTACCTTTTCAATCAACTCAGCTTCTTGTACAAATTTCACCTCTTCAATATTAGCTTCGTGAGACAAAAATTGACGTTCTTCAAGTGTAACTATGAGTGGAGTTCCGGGTAAGGATGATGCTCTTTCAACTCTCCTTCTTCTGGTCCTAATCTCAGGACTTGAAACAAACAATTTCCCTTCATCTTTCTACAAATTTAACCTTGTCAGCATCACAAATTTCAACCATTAAACTTGCAAAAATCTTCAAGCAACTTTCAACCAAATAACCTTACCATCCTTGTGCTCTGATACCAACTTGATATGAATTTGAATGCTAGTTTTTCTGTGCTAATTTCACATACACTATCCACATAAAATGAGAATGCACTTATAATAAAACCTTTGTAATGTGTAATATTACATAGACCACCGTAACATTACACAACCCACGTCATAATATATATTTCTCCATAGAAATATATTACGGACCCTTTGAACCAAGGTTTAGTTGATAAAATATATATGCGTAATTTTCAATTAATATTAAGGTTTGAAATAACAAATGAAATATATTCATTGATCTAACCTCAAATAATTAATTAAAAAAACAAAAAATTCCAGCACATAATATCATAAACCCAAATTCAACCTTACGAGGTCATTGGAAAAATTTTATCTTCGCAAAAAAAATTGGTGAATCCCGCAGTGAAACTTGTCACGGTCCCATTGAAAAAAAACTAAAGAATATTCTCTAAATGCTGATTGGGCTGCCATGTTATTAGCCTGTACTTGTTCAGCAATTTTTTAATAAAAAATTACATGTTTTGAACAACGATCAACAGACCATAACTCCTTCATTCGAACTCGATTTTCAACGAAAAGAGCTACGCTGGATTCCTTGCAATGGGTTGGTCATTTTCGTTCTAGTTTCATTCAATTCTGAGCACTTTCATTTTTGAGTTAAAATACCGAGCCTCTGATCAAGGAGCTTTTCTAGTCAAAGTCAAGATGTCTTCCTCTACCTTCAAGGAGCATGAAAATTTTGGTGATGAATCAAACTTTGTTGCATGGAAAGTTAGGTTGGAGTCCATAGCTGACAAAAATGATGTGTTGGAATGCATTCAAGGAAGGATGCTCGAGCCTCCAGAAAATTCTTCTGCTTCCCTAAAAAATAGGTACAAGAAAGGTGAGTGCAAAGAAAAGAAAATTATATTTAATGGTTTACAAGATCATTTACTTGCATATGTTGGGAATTTAAGTAAGTCTAAAGAAATTTATGACAATATAGACAACATGTATGAAATAAAAATCTGAATGAGATCATCACCTTCAAATATCAACTCAAAGAAACCAAGATGACCAAAGGAGAAGTTGTACAATCCTACGTTATGAGGATATCTCGCCTTAGAGATCAATTGCAAAGAGTTGGGGAAAAGTTTTCTCATAGGAAAGTAGTGGTTGTGAATCTTATAAGTCTCCCTCCTATTTGGGAAACCTTCATTAATAAAATAAGTAACATCAATGTCCTCCTTTCATTTGATGAAATTGTTGGAAATATTACTGAAGAAGAATCAAGGATTATCAAAGAGGAAGCATTTAAAAGCATGAAGAGGGAGATTCCGTTTCATATATCACACATGGCAAAAGGAAGAATAAAGGGAAAGAAATTCCATCAAAGCCTCCTTCACAAAAAAAAAGAGAGGAATGATAGAACATAATCTCATATTGAATGCTCTAAATGTCACAAGAAAGATCATTATGCACGAGATTGCCACAAGAAAGATCAGTATGCACAAGATTGTCCCAAGATTATAAAATGGCATTGGTACAACACTAGAATCAATGATAATCAAAAAAGAAAATATGATCGAAGAAATAAAAAAATAGAAGATATGAAAGAATAAGAAGAGATACCTCAAGTGACCATGAAGAAGATCATCCTCCTTAAAAGAAGTCAAGAGCTCCCAGGTATGAAATTAATGTTGTAAATAAATCTGAATACTTTCTTATTTATGCCCTTTCTAGTTCTTCTCCACCGGATTCGTGGGATGGTTGGTTGATAGTGGGGATACTCATAATTTCTCTAGATACATGGAACTACTCTATAATCTAGTAGAGAGGGATACTAAGCTTAAGATCATTATTGGAGACAACTCCACTCATCTCATGAAAGGTTTTGGGTCTGTCTAATTTCAATTGAATTCTGGGGAATCATTTCTCCTGCATTATGTTATGAATGTGTCAAGATTAATGAAGAATTTTGTATCTATATCTACATTGGAATATAAATGTATGATGGTTGTATTAATCAAAGGAAACATTTTAACTTATTCTGTTGGTTCACCTATGAGATTTGAATTTATATTAGGATCAAGGTTTGAAGGACTCTATAGAGTCACTAGAAGGTCCTTTCTAGCATATGTTCATAATACAAATCATTTGATCGAGTTGTGGCACTGCAGATTGGCTTCATTTACATTATGATGCTCTTTCGAAACTTAAGAATTTTTTGTCAGATATTCCTTATGTTCAATCCCATCATGATGAAGTTTATCTAGATTCTGCGAGTGGAAAGAAAAAAAGGGGACCATTCCCCTCTAGTGATAACAAGACAAATGACATCCTTCATCTTATGCATTCCGATATATGTGGAATGATTCTTGCGCATCCTATTAGTGGTAATCTCTACTACATTAGCTTCATTGATGACTTCTCAAGAAACACATGGATATAATACTTAAACTGAAAGAATAAAGCCTCTGAAATGTTCAAGGAATTCAAATCTTTGATCAAAAATCAAACAAGGAAGAGAATCAAAGTACTTAGGTTCGAAAATGGAGGGAAATGCATGTCAAATGAGTTCATAGAATTTTGCAAGAAAGAAGGGACCAAGAAGGAAAAAATTGTGCCATATACACTCAAACATAATGGATTAGTATAAATAAAGAATAAGTCTATATTATAAGCTACCCGTGCCACTCTCTTTGATCAAAATGTGCCAACGTTACTTTGGGGAGAAGCTACACATGTTGTTGTACTTGTTCAGATCAGGTTGCCTCATCACATGTTTGTAGATTAAAGAAGTCATTGTATGGTTTTAAGCAAGCTCCCTAAACTTGGCATGCACACACTATCATTTATTTACAAAATCAATGTCGATCCCAACCTCTACTTCAAGGCAATCCAAGGTATGTTGTTGATTTTGGTTTTATATGTTTACGATCCATTCTTAACAGGTAGTGAGCCTTTGAATTTGAGATGAAGGACCTTGGACTTATTCACTACTTTCTAGGACTTGAGGTGTGACAAAGGCCTGATGAGATTTTCCTTTCACAAGGAAAATATGTTGTGAAGCTCTTGGAAAGATTTGGAATGACACTATGCAAATCCATGGCTACACCGTTCGAAGAAAACTTCAATAAGTTATGTCGAGAACCTGCATGACTCGATTTGGAAAATTCATCCAATTCTAGATAATTTATCAAGGCTCTAATGTTCCTTGTAAACACCCATCCATACATATGCTATGAAGTGAAAAAATTGATTCCATTCATGATTAATCCCCTCCATGCACATTAGATTGCTTCCAAACACATATTGAGATATTTGCATGGGACGATCACACTTAGTCTGATATATTCTACTGGAGATGTTTGAATTTTTTGATAAACCAATGTTGAATGGGACGGAAATTATGTTGAAAGGAAGAGTAAATCTAGATGTTATTTTAGTCTTGCATCTTCCATGATATCCTGGATGAGCAGGAAACACAATTCTATAGCATTGAGTATTGCAGAAGCAGATTATGTTGTTGCTATCATGGCTAGTTGTGAAGCAGTTTGGTTGAGGAAGATATTTGGAGATCCCTTTGAGAAGGTCCTAGATACTGCAGTGATATATTAAGAAAATAGGAGTGGGATCTATCTAGAAGAGAATCCCGTGTTTCATGACAATTCCAAGCATATAGAGATTCTATATCACTTTATTCGAGATATGGTGCAGAGAGGAGATATTAAACTCGATCACATATCAACAGATGACAAGATTGCAAATATTCTCACCAATTCACTACCAAAATGAAAGTTATTCGTCTTAAAATAGAAGCTTGGACTGATGGATGTGACCTCTCCGGATAAGGGGCAGTACTGATCGAGAACACTGAGCCAACACTTCCCACCCTATTGAGCTTCGAGGGTGAGAATTGAGATAGAGGGCTCCTGAGATTGAGGGATCCATGTACAATAGGGGATCTCTTGAAAATCGTGGATCACGCTTATTTTTTATCCAAAAGGTTGAGATTCTTCTCCCCTATTTACATAGTGTTGGAGATTTTTCTCCCCTACTTGTTCTATGAAGAGCATACCCGAGTTGGAATCATACCCACATGTAAATCTTGTTGGGAATAATGGTCCTTGTTTGGCCAATGGGTTGAGAGTGTAATTGGGGTGTACAACCGAAGAAAATTATGATTAAGGTGTTCTACCACATCACTACTTAGAGTCATCAATGGGAATATCAATAGGTAATAGGATTGGGTTGATACTTTCTCCCCTTTATGATTTCGTGTTGAGAATGAACTCCTCGACAATATTCCAGGTCTCAAGATGTGCTCCTCTATATGATTATATATCTTATTTCTTGGTATGGGTGGAATATAATGAACTTTGATTGTTCTTCTTTTATATTATTTATTTTTTCAGAAGATAGAGTTGATCATATATGGTCAAAGCATGACAAAATGATGTGATGATCGACAAACATATATTCGTAGGTAGAATTCTTCTTAGTTGAGAGGGAGTGTTAATTTTTTCAACTAGGGTAAAAATTGCATCTTGGACCACTCATATGGAAGAGATGATGATTGCAATAAATTCCTTTTTTGAGAGGAATAAAATCGACCTAAATATAGCCTCATTTGGATAAACAGAAGTTGGATTTTAATTTATGAACTCCTCATATTTACATTGGATTAGGTCAACCCTAGATACATGTACAAAAGTTCAAGTCAGCCTCAACATCAAGTGGACCCTCATGTAAACCTACAAATAGAAGAGACCTAAATCTCATTTGTACACACATTTTCATCAAGAAATCTATTCTCTTCTATTGTCTTGGTTCACATAGGTCTCGTAGAGGAATTTCACACAAGGAATTGAAAATATGGGTCCAAGGCTTGCAGATATCTAGGGTTTTTTTTTCCTGGTCACATGCACAGCACTCGGAATTTTTGACCATAGTCCCACACATACATTGTCCCTTAGTGAGAGTTAGAGGCTAAAGTCACATGCAAAGCAACCTGAAGGGAGAAACTTGGGTTTGAAGGAAGATCAAGAACAAATTTTCCACAGCCAAAGGCTTGTAGTGTTCCTCAATGTGACTAGGAAGGAAGATTCTCACGCACAAACACTTGAAGGTTCAGACTAAGGGTTTGAAAAAAATTTGGGTTAACTTATCCCCATTCGCTCGCTTACAATTCTCTTAGCAGTGACCAACCACTTGCATATAATTTCATAGGGAGTGAACCAGAAGTTAAGGTCACTCCCATAATATCTTGATGAGTGCAACAAGGGTCCTGAGCTAGGTTTTGATAGTTGACCGCAGTTGAATATAATTTCCTAATGGTTGGATGGTTTCTCTTTGTTGAATATTAATTCAGGAAGTGTGTCTTTTTATTGTATTAGGTAAATCTCTGCTATAACTTTATCTATTGGGCTCATTATACTCTTTGCTAAAACATTTTATGACAATCTAGAAAGAAGAATATTTCAAATGGTTTTCCCCATAGTTGGTTTTTGCCTGGTCATTAACCAATCTGGTGTCTCTTATGGTTGTGCTATTGTCTCCTTTGTCATTGCATATATTTATCTATCTTGCGTTACTGCTGATGATTGGAATCATTGTTAATAATTGGATGCATTTCTTAACAAATAGTTGAATTGGGATGAAATAATTGAAACAACATATAAGAATAATAAAAATTAACAGAATTGTGTGTAAGGACAAAAGGAATATATTTTATCTCTTCTTTGTTAATTTCTATATAACACTCACTTTGTTGAGTACATCTACCTTTACCGCAATAGGTCCCTTGATATTTCTCCTTTAGGTTCTGGGAAAACTTGAGAGGGTTTTCTAGTTTCTCTGACTGAGCTGAAATCCATATAGTAGAATTGACGACTCCACTTGGGATCGACTTGATTTTTGGATTTGTTTATACCTCCTAGATCTTGAGTCTTTGATCTTATTTGGTGTAGTCACCTTTGAATTCTTTTCATTGATATGTTTTCCTGCTAGTTTTACTGGTATGAGTCTCTATTATGACACTTCATCGTACTATGCATGATCCATCTTCTTACAATACACAAAACTAAATTATTATACAAGATCTTGTGTAAGCGCCTTGTGCCATGTTATCTCTCTAAGTACTACAGAATTGTCTTGTCCAAAAAAAGGTGTTTATTTCTGTCATAAGTGGAGTTGACCCTCAGTATTCCAATCTAGTTGTATTTGACAGGGAGAAAAGTACAAATCGCCTTTCCCATGAAATTTCATTCTATGTGCACGCTCAAGTGAAGGGAAAAGTCATCCACTCGACCAACATTGATCAAGGTGCATCAACTTGTGTGATGGATACTTCTTGTTGGTTTACCTTGGGTTTGACCACTTTATCCTGTTCGTCGAATTTCTTGAAATCTTTTGACGACCACACCTTCACCCCTAAAGGATATCTAGCTAGCTTCACCACCTCTCTTTGGGAAAAAAATGCATATGTTGATATTGAATTTTTATATCATTCACTTGACCAAAATATTCTTTTTGGATGTAATTGGATGTACGAAATATGAGCCATCATCTCGTCAATATTTTGGGTTATTAATTTCCCTCATCATGGAAATATTTTCCCTTTGGGTCAAATTTTCTTCTATACACATGATTTTCAACTTGCCAACAATGCTACTCTAGAGTGTGGTTCTCCTAACACATTTTTCAACATTGGTACTTG
The DNA here is from genome assembly GCA_034641835.2 of Pinus albicaulis. Taxonomy (NCBI): domain Eukaryota; kingdom Viridiplantae; phylum Streptophyta; class Pinopsida; order Pinales; family Pinaceae; genus Pinus; species Pinus albicaulis. Next base: position 89,236 of record JAXQQM020064863.1, read on the forward strand.
TTTGTTGAAGGCCTCCATTCTCTTTGGGTGTTTCCCTCTTCCACTGCCTAAGGTTCCTCTGATAGTTTCAAATGTCTTGACTATTTCTGATGGCCCTACCAATCCTTGGATCCTCCCTACCCCTTGTACCATTGATCATCTTGTAGACCAGATGCCCCTATCACCTGTCAAGCCATCTTATCTAGCTATCTATATGGCATATGAGTCTCCATATTCCTTGGTTCAGACCAATGGTACCACCAACTCTTCGATCGAAAATCCCTCTATTGAATTCCTTGAAAATGTAATTCCTTCTGAGAATGATGTCATGGAAGTCATGTCTTTAGACAAGCCACCTTGGGATGAGTTTCATTATCGTGCCTTAGACTCTCTTCAAACAAAATTGGGCACCTATCCTTTACAAATATTGTCTATTGATTGACATGATATTGTACCTTACCCTTTACAACCATTCATCATATTGGTGTGGAAGGAAACTTAGGAAAAATATCTAAAACCATGCATATTGATATATTGATCAAGAAATATGTCAACGAAAACATACAGATAGGAGGAAATTGCACTACCATGGATATTGCTAGTTTCACCTGCCTATTCAAAGAGTTTATCAACTTTTTTTCTTTGTCTTATGAGGAAATTCCTAATATAGACACTTCTATTGTCGAGCATGAGATCCAAACATATGTTGGTGTGAAAATTATTTTTTAAGGATTCAAATATTATGCCTATGCATAGTATCATGAGAAACTACTCTAGTTTGAAAATTCATACATATAGAGCGTAATCAAATACTCAATTGAAAAAAAATTAATTTACTATAAAATTTGTTAAATTTTGGTGAATATCATCCATTTAATCATATATGTCTAAAAAATAGGTTAATTTTTAACCACATGACTGAATATTTCTCTCCAAAAATGTCCAAAATATAGTCAATAGTGAAATTTCAGCCCTAAAAATTTCCCCAGTTGTAGCTAGACCGATTCGGCAACGATGTAGACCAATCCACCCTCGTAAGTAACCTTCTATCAAGGCTGAAATTCAAAAGTTACTCAAAGCCAATTTCATTTACCCTGTTCCTTTAATAGAATGGGCATCTATTGTAGTCCAAATTAATAAGAAGAAGGGAACCATCGATGTATGCAGCAATTACCGCAATTTGAATCTCGCTTGTCTAAAAGATAATTATTTGACACCTTTTATTGACCAGACTATTGACAATTCTGCTAGTTTCCATGCTTTTTCCTTTATTGACTATTTTTCTAGATACAACCAAGTCACTATTAAGTCAGTTGATCAACATAAGAACATTTTTATCTATCAGTAGGGTGTGTTTTCTTATCATAGACTTCCCTTTAGTCTTAAGAATGTAGGGGAAACTTTTGAAATGGATATGGACTATGGTTTTCATGATATTAGACCAATATTACAAGTCTATTTGGATGACATTCCTACTCACTCAAAGCATCATTCCAACCACCTAGCTCATCTTCGAGCCATTTTTCATAGGTTTTTATTTTATCACATATATTTGAAACCCCACATCTATGTTTTATTTTTGAATTGCAACTACCACATTGGTTTATAGCTCTAAAACATAGGATTTTTTTTTTATTCCACTAAGGTTAAGGAAATCCTGAAATTTCACCCTCAACCATCTACTCTCCAACTCCAATGTTTGTAGGGGAATGAAAATTTCTTGCAACATTTTATCATTAACTAGGATGAAATAATGAAAGGATTCATGCACTTATTAAAGAAATGAGACCCCTTTTTTTGGGATGATCAGGCTTAGAGATCATTTGATGCCTTGAGAAAGGCTTTGATTTATGCATTGTTTTTAGCCCTCCTGACAACATGTGTGCCTTTTCTCTCTATCTCGCTATATCGCATCCTCTATCATCGTGGTGCTTGTCGAAGAATATGACACCCATAGTGATAATGTGATTTACTATATTTTTGAAGGCCATGTTGGACCTGAACATAGATACTCAGATGTGGAGAAACTTTCTTTGGTAGTAGTATTTGTTATTCGATGACTCTAACATTACATACTCCTATTTCAAACTATTGGAATTGATCTAGAGAACCATATGAGACACATTTTGTCTCATCACACGTATTCCAGGTAGATCGTTATATTCTAGGAATTGGATATAATTTTCACCATTGCTAAATCTAAAAAGTCTTTGTTGTTTGTTAAGTTGCTATCAGACCTTCCCCAAGTTGACCTGTATGAATTAGTCCATTACCCTATGCCATATGAATTGATTTATCAAGTTGAATCTTCTAACCATGGTATGAATATATCCTTGTGTATTTCCAAACCCAGCTTTTTCACCAAAATTTATTGAAATACGATCGTTGTCATATTCACCCCCACATGAAACATTACCTGACTCTTATCTATACTTTATATGAAGGTGGTGTCGATTTTTTACTTTGATGGTGTCTTACTCATGACGAATCAGAACATGTTCTAAATGACTACCATGATAAGGCATGTGGTGGTCATCATTCAAGCATGGGTAGTCCCAAAAAAATATTGTTTGTTGGATATTATTTCCCGTCTCTTTTCAAAGACTATATGACCATGGTCAAGTGGTGTCAATCTTGCAAATTTTTTACTAAGAAATGTGCACGCCCCATGGCCATCTTCACTTAGTAGTTACTAATGGTCCATTTTCAAAATTAGGTATAGATTAATTCATCACTTGCAATCCCACTTCAACTAATGGTCACAATTACATTTTTTTCATCAAATAATTCATGAAATGGGATGAACCTATCCTTACTTTCAAGGACAAAGGAAAAAATATCGCCTTATTCCTATTCAATCAGGTAATTTTTTGTTTCATTGTGCTTTGCACTATCATTACACACCATGGATCGCACTTCCAAAACCATATGATGTCTAAATTAAATTTTATGCTTAGTTTTCATGAAGATCATTCATGTTCCTACTGCCCACAAGCTAATTTCCAATTCAAATATGTGAATGGTGTCATCAACACCCTAGCTTACAAGACCATTTTACATGGTGACACACTGCAAGAACTAGAAAACAACGTGCTAACACATGCTAGTATACCAACGAGCCTCGTTAACCTATGCTATAACTCTTTATTTTTTGTATAATGTCACATTACTCGAATTTCATCAAATCATGAAAGAAAATTCCCATGTTAACTCCTATCTCCTCTCTCTCTCTCTCCCAATAGTGTCTTGACAACATAGCAATGAACAAACTCTGATCTCAATTACTATGTTCTAGCCTCAAATCTATAGGTGAGGGGAGGCTAATATTTTTCCAATTTCTTCACCAGCTTCTCTTTGGGAAAAAGAAAAAAGGATGGAGGATGTTTCCTCTACTTTAATCATATTTCCATGTTCATTTTCCTCAGTTAGGATAGGAAAATTCCAAAATATGAGATAGAGGTGATCATTTCCAGCTTTCATCTCCTAGATCTTTGGCTCTGTCGACTTCATTATGTGCTTGTCAACCTAAATTCTGGTCGCTCGTGACTGTCTTGAAACTAGTACTTTTGTTCACATCCTCTTTTTAGACCATGATATGCCATTTTTTGAAGTAAAAATGTTGTAACAAACCCTTCTAGTGAATTTTAGTGCATCATAACACCTTTCTTGGCTTAGCCCAGAGTGCTACCCTAATTGATAACACCATGTGTGAGTTAAAGGCCTGCGTTATAGACCCAAAACTATGTTTTCCACCCAACCATGTGGATTTCACTATCTAAAAATATTAGTTATGGTCTAATATTAGGATCTATGGTACTGAACTCTATTCTTATTGGTTGCATGTGCGTTTATCTTTCTTTGAAAATTTTAGCTTAATTGCATTAATTTTGAAAATGAAAAAGAATAATTTTCTTTCTATCATTTATGCTATTTGTTTCTATTTCATTTTGGGTTTATTATCTAAGAATTGCGTGTCTACATTTCCTTGCTACATGTTTTAATTGCATTACGACTATTTGGTTTTGGAAAAAGGTGTAAAGTTATTCTCTCATTGTAAAAATTCTCATTCATCAAACTAAAATTGAAAAGAATGTTTCCTACATGGTTTCACTCAAAGTCTCATAAAATTCCATATGTCAAGATACCCTCTGAAGATATTAATCAAGTTCACTTAAAATCAACCTCACAATAAAAGTAATCAACAACTATTTTTTAGGATACATGCATATTAGTTGGTCTAGAGTCTTGCGATAGGTTGTTGTGAGTAAATTGCTTAAGACTTTGAAACTTAAACTAGTGTCATTAACAAGAGAAAATCCTACTGCACTCACATCATCTGACTACTCTTTTAATAAGGGAGTTAAGTGTGATAAAACATCGAAGTGTGATAGATGGTAACTGGCCTTCAATTTAATTTTAGTGGGTATTTTATGTACCGAGATTCCCTTTGAGGATATCTGAGATGAGCTAAGGACTGAGGTGTCCTACCCACACAACATATTATCTAAAACTATTTCCCACCCTAAGGTGTCTATGATTTGAGGTGACCTTAGTGGCCAAACGTTTGGGGAGGAACACAAGGTTACTTGGGTGGGCTACCTTAGAACTTGAAAAAATGAACTTCCTCTATCTTTGGTTTTTTTGGAGTGTTATCACCTTCATGAGTGTGATTGAACCCTTCTTACTTATGTTTGGTTGAATCTCAGGAGTAATCATAATTTTTTCATTAGACAAACTCCCTCACACAACCCTTTGATACGGAGTTTCATCTCCCACAATTTGTGGTTATTAGAAAATTGTTTTTACCTTGGCTACTTGTTGATTTCCTTTAGGGTTTATTTATTTTTAGGTGTGTGATATTTACTAATAAGAATTATTTATATTACACTTATATTAAAACTTTGTTAAAATATATCTTTCACTAGTTTTACCTTCGGCCCTTGTCTCAGATATAAGTGAAAACGAGGTCTTCCTCCACTAACTCTGGGAGAATTGTGGATCTTAAGTGAATTAGATGGCCCCTCTACATAAGGGAATCAATCTTCGGTATCAAATACTGAAACACAAAATACTTCCTAAGAGATTCTTTTACTAGAGGAATTCTTTACTTAATGCACCTTGCCTCACTTTATTCCTCCAATTACTGATCCTCTTGGGCCTTTTTTGGTTCATGTTGCACCTTTTCCTACTATGTATTCATCAATTTCGACTTCAAAGGTGGTAACGATGATACAATTGGCATGAGCACCAAACTACTAAGTAGCAGAAGATTCTAGGGGCTTTACAGATCAAATCATAAAGCTTGCCAGATTACAAATAAATCAAATATAAATGTTTGGCACATCGGATAGATTGATATTAAGTAACCACACCATCCATGGAGACATCCTTTTCAATGGGAGGAAAATGATATTTTTAGAACCAATCTACTAGGAGGAAATCTGGAAGGGGGACTTTGACTATCCTTCTCCAAATTCTCCATTCATGGATGTGATGAGAGATGTGGGCGGAGTTTTCTGGACATAAGGTAGTGATTAGTTCTGTTTCAATATCATAGCTAATAGGTAATTGCAAATTCTTTAAAAAATCCATGGAAAGGGAGTCGAAAGTATTCACTGAAGCTTGTGCTAACGTAATATACCACTTGTCTATGTTTCCATTCAAGGTGTGGGGGAAGAGCCTGAGTCAGATACTATCATCAATCATAGATTTTGATATGCATCGAAGATGTTAAGTTCTGACGTGATTTTCCATATCATCTCCCTAATTTCCTTCGAAATTCAAGATGTCTACACAAATATTATGTGGGAATGGAGGCAAAATTAAGTTATGGTTTATGCAGCCATTCATAAAATTGTATAGATTGAGGATGTATAAAGTACCAAAAAAGGGAAAAGACATAGATTCCAAAAAATAAAACCATGGCAAAGCAAGATGACTCGAGGGACCAGGAGGCCCCCCCATCACCATAATACATGCTAGGTTGGGTTACAAAGGATCGGTTTCCCCTTGGATAGAATTTTTCCCTTGGCTCAATGGATGTTGAAGAAGGGTGTTTTAGATAGATGTAACAAGATCGACTTGAGGGATACTACTGACCACATAAGGTGCAAAGGGTGCAGGAACACCACTGGTAGTTAAACCACTGGGGGGAAACAAATCAATCAGAGAAGGCCCATATTGTACCATAAGAGATATGGGGACTTCCATGCCCCCAACAAGTATATGCATACTGGAAATATTTCCCTCATTCATAGCTTCTTCGATGTTTCAATTTAACATGGGATTCCAATGGAATGGATTATTGAAGGTAGTCGTATTAAAAAATATGATAAGGGGGATAATCAAAGGTTCAGGAGTTGACACAAAATGGGTAGAGACATGGAGGTACTCAACTCCATTCATAGCAGGTGTAGTTGGAATGCCTAGACTTGGCTTAGTTTGAATAGTAGAATGACCCAATGGAACTTGACATGATGATGAAAACCCTCTGAATGATGGTACACTCAGCTGAATGGTGACATGGACCATCATTTGGACAACTTTGGAAGGAGTGAAAGCAAACCCTAGACCTAATGCCTAGTGACCAAATTTTGCTTGAAGACTCATTGAAATGACAAAATTTTTGACACCTTAAAATCACTTTGTAAGAGCATGTTTGATCACTGGAGGAAGGTTGCAAAGGCTGACACTAACACCTTTCATGATATTATACCAATATTACAGGTCTATTTGGATGACATTCCCACTCACTCAGAGCATCATTCCAACCACCTAGCTCATCTTCGAGCCATTTTTCATATGTTTTTATTTTATCACATATCTTTGAAACCTCACATTTATGTTTTATTTTTGAATTGCAACTACCACATTGGTTTATAGCTCTAAAACATGGGATATTTTTTTATTCCACTAAGGTCAAGGAAATCCTGAAATTTCACCCTCGACCATCTACTCTTCAACTCCAATGTTTGTAGGGGAATGAAACCTTTCATGATATTATACCAATATTACAGTTCTATTTGGATGACATTCCCACTCACTCAAAGCATCATTCCAACCACCTAGCTCATCTTCAAGCCATTTTTCATATGTTTTTATTTTATCACATATCTTTGAAACCTCACATTTATGTTTTATTTTTGAATTGCAACTACCACATTGGTTTATAGCTCTAAAACATGGGATATTTTTTTATTCCACTAAGGTCAAGGAAATCCTGAAATTTCACCCTCGACCATCTACTCTTCAACTCCAATGTTTGTAGGGGAATGAAAATTTATTGCAACATTTTATCATTAACTATGATGAAATAATGAAAGGATTCATGTGCTTATTAAATAAATGAGACCCCTTTTTTTGGATGATCGAGCTTAGAGATCATTTGATGCCTTGAGAAAAGCTTTGATTTATGCACTATTATTAAGCCCTCCTGACAACATGTGCACCTTTTCTCTCTATATTTCTATATCACATCCTCTATCATCGTGGTGCTTGTCGAAGAAGATGACACCCATAGTGATAATGTGATTTACTATATTTTCAAAGGCCATGTTGCACCTGAACATAGATACTCAGATGTGGAGAAACTTTCTTTGGTAGTAGTATTTGTTATTCGATGACTCGAAAAACTACATACTCCTATTCAAAACTATTGGAATTGATCTAAAGAACCATATGAGACACATTTTGTCTCATCACATGTATTCCAGGTAGATTGTTATATTCTAGCAATTGGATATAATTTTCACCACTGCTAAATCTAAAATGTCTTTTTTGTTTGTTAAGTTGCTATCAGACCTTCCCCAAGTTGACCTGGATGAAGTAGTCCATTACCCTATGCCATATGAATTGATTTATCAAGTTGAATCTTCTGACCATGGTATGAATATATCCTTGTGTATTTCCAAACCCAAATTTTTCACCAAAACCTATTGAAATACGATCGTTGTCATATTCACCCCCACGTGAAACATTACTTGATTCTTATCAATAATTTATATGAAGGTGGTGTTGATTTTTTACTTTGATCGTGTCTTACTCATGACAAATCAGAACATGTTCTAAATGACTACCATGCTAAGCCATGTGGTGGTCATCATTCGAGCATGGGTAGTCCCAAAACATATTGTTTGCTGGATACTATTGCCCATCTCTTTTCAAAGACTATATAACCATGGTCAAGTGGTGTCCATCTTGCAAGGTTTTTACTAAGAAAATTTCCACGCCCCATGGCCATCTTCACTTCGTAGTTACTATTGGTCCATTTTCAAAATTGGGTATAGATTAATTCATCACTTGTAATCCCACTCCAACTAATGGTCACAATTACATTTTTTTCATCAAATAATTTATGAAATGGGATGAACCTATCCTTACTTTCAAGGACAAAGGAAAATATATCGCCTTATTCCTGTTCAATCGGGTAATTTTTTCGGTTCATTGTGCTTTGCACTATCATTACACACCATGGATCATACTTCCAAAACCATATGATGTCTAAATTAAATTTTATGCCTAGTTTTCATGAAGATAATTCATGTTCCTACTAACCACAAGCTAATTTCCAATTCAAATATGTAAATGGTGTCATCAACACCCTAGCTTACAAGACCATTTTACATGGTGACACACCCCAAGAACTAGAAAACAACATGCTAACACATGCTAGTATACCAACGAGCCTCATTAACCTATGCTATAACTCTTTATTTTTCGTATAATGTCACATTACTCGAATTTCATCAAATAATGAAGGAAAATTCCCATGTTAACTCCTATCTCCTCTCTCTCTCTCCCAATAGTGTCTTGACAACATAAAAATGAACAAATTCTAATCTCAATTACTATGTTCTAGCCTGAAATCTATAGGTGAGGGGAGGCTAATATTTTTCCAATTTCTTCACCAGCTTCTCTTTGGGAAAAGGAAAAAAGGATGGAGGATGTTTCCTCTACTTTAATCATATTTCCTTGCTCATTTTCCTCAGTTAGGATAGGAAAATTCCAAAAGATGAGATAGAGGAGATCATTTCTAGCTTTCTTCTCCTAGATCTCTGGCTCTGTCGACTTCATTATGTGCTTCTCAACCTGAATTCTAGTTGCTCATGACTGTCTTGAAACTAGTACTTTTGTTCACATCCTCTTTTTAGACCATGATATGCCATTTTTTGAAGTAAAAATGTTGTAACACACCCTTCTAGTGAATTTTAGTGCATTATAACACCTTCCCTGGCTTAGCGTAGAGTGCTACCCCTACTGATAACACCATGTGTGAGTTAAAGACCTGCGTTATAGACCCAAAACTATGTTTTCCACCCAACCATGTGGATTTCACTGTTTCAAAATATTATTTATGGTCTAATATTAGGATCTATGGTACTGAACTCTATTCTTATTGGTTGCATGTGCGTTTATCTTTTTTTGAAAATTTTAGCTTAATTGCATTAATTTTGAAAACAAAAAAGAATAATTTTCTTTCTATCATTTTTGCTATTTGTTTCTATTTCATTTTGGGTTTATTATCTAAGAATTGTGTGTCTACATTTCCTTGCTACATGTTTTAATTGCATTATGACTATTTGGTTTTGGAAAAACATGTAAAGTTATTCTTTCATTGTAGAAATTCTCATTCATCAAACTAAAATTGAAGAGAATATTTCCTACATGGTTTCACTCAAAGTCTCATAAAATTCCATACGTCAACATACCCTCCGAAGATATTAATCAAGTTCACTTAAAATATACCTCACAATAAAAGTAATCAACAACTATTTTTTAGGATACATGCATATTAGTTGGTCTAGAGTCTTGTGATAGGTTGTTGTGAGTAAATTGCTTAAGACTTTGAAAATTAAACTAGTGTCATTAATAAGAGAAAATCTTACTGCACTCACATCATCTGACTGCTCTTTTAATAATGGATTTAAGCGTGATACAACATCGAAGTGTGATAGTTGGTAACTCGCCTTCAATTTAATTTTAGTGGGTATTTTATGTACCGATATTCCCTTCGAGGATATATAAGATGAGCCAGGGACTCAGGTGTCCTACCCACACAACATATTATCTATGACTATTTCCCACATGAAGGTGTCTGTAATTTGAGGTGACCTTAGTGGCCAAACGTTTAGGGAGGAACACAAGGTTATTGGGGTGGGCTACCTTAGAACTTGAAAAAATGATCTTCCTCTATCTTTGGTTTTTCTAGAGTGTTCTCACCTTCATGAGAGTGCTTGAATCCTTATTACTTATTTTTCTTTGAATCTCAGGAGTAATCATAAGTTTTTCATTAGACAAACTCTCTCATACAACCCTTTGATACGGGGTTTCATCTCCCATGATTTGTGGTTATTAGAAAATTGTTTTTACCCTGGCTACTTGTTGATTTCCTTTACGACTTATTTATTTTTAGGTGTGTGATATTTACTAATAATAATTATTTATATTACACTTCTATTAAAACTTTGTTAAAATATATCTTTCACTAGTTCTACCTTCGGCCCTTGTCTCATATATAAGTGAAAATGAGGTCTTCCTCCACTAACTCTGGGAGAATTGTGGATCTTCAGTGAATTAGATGGTCCCTCTACATAACGGAATCAATCTTCAGTATCAAATACTGAATCACAAAATACTTCCTAAGTGATTCTTTTACTAGAGGAATTATTTACTTAATGCACCTTGCCTCACTTTATTCCTCCAATTACTAATCCTCTTGGGCCTTTTTTGGTTCACGTTGCACCCTTTCCTGCTATGTATTCATCAGTTTTGACTTCCAAGGTGGTAACGATGATACAATTGGCATGAGCACCAAGCTACTAAGTAGTAGAAGCTTCTAGGGGCTTTAGGGATCAAATCATAAAGATTTCTAGATTACAAATAAATCAAATCTAAATGCTTGGCACATCAGATAGATTGATATTCAGTAACCACACCATCCATGGAGACATCCTTTTCAATGGGAGGCAAATGATATTTTTAGAACCAATCTATTAGAAGGAAATCTGGAAGGGGGGCTTTGACTATCCTTCTCCAAATTCTCCATTCATGGATGTGACGAGAGATGTGGGTGGAGTTGTCTAGACATAAGGTAGTGAGTAGTTCTGTTTTGATATCATAGCTAATAGGTAATTGCAAATGCTTTAAAAAATCCACGGAAAGGGAGTCGAAAGTATTCACTGAAGCTCATGGTAACTCAATATACCACTTTTCTATGTTTCCATTCAAGGTGTGGGGGAAGAGCCTGAGTTAGATACTATCATCAATCATAGAGTTTGATATGCATCAGAGATGTTAAGTTGTGACGTGATTTTCCAGATCATCTCCCTAATTTCCTTCGAAATTCGAGATGTATACATGAATATTATGTGGGAATGGAGGCCAAATTAAGTTATGGTTTATGCGGCCATTCATAAAATTGTATAGATCGAGGATGTATAAAGTACCAAAAAAGGGAAAAGGCATAGATTACCAAAAATAAAACCATGGCAAGGCAAGATGACTCAAGGGACCAGGAGGCCCCCCCATCACCATAACACATGCTAGGTTGAGTTACAAAGGATTGGTTTCGCCTTGGATAGAATTTTCCCCTTGGCTCAATGGATGTTGAAAAGGGGGGGGGGCTTAGATAGATGTAACAAGATCGACTTGAGGATACTACTGACCACATAAGGTGCAATGGGTGCAGGAACACCGCTGGTAGTTAAACCACTGGGGGGAAACAAATCAATCAGAGAAGGCCCATATTGTACCATAAGAGATATGGGGACTTCCATGCCCCCAACAGGTATATGCATACTGGAAATATTTCCCTCATTCATAGCTTCTTCGGTGTTTCAATTTAACATGGGATTCCAATGGAATGGGTTATGGAAGGTAGTCGTATTAAAAAATATGATAAGGGGGATAATCAAAGGTCCAGGAGTTGACACAAAATGGGTAGAGACAAGGAGGTACTGAAATCCACTCATAGCAGGTGTAGTTGGAATGCCTAGACTTGGCTTAGTTTGAATAGTAGACAATCCAATCAATGGAGTTGAACTTTTTGTAGGCGAGGGAGGAAGCGGTGGAGAAATTTTTTTCACAAAATACCATGACTAACCGATCACCCTCGAGTTCCCTATCAAGTTAAATATTCCATTTAGCAGCAGTCACTAAACATATCTCATTGGAAATGATGCACCCTCATAGAATCATCCACCAAAGAATTTGAATAAAACCATAAATGGTAGGTGTTAATATGCATATATGGGTTTTCCCAACTTCCCTTTGAACTTAGGAACATCATAAGTTAATTTTGTAGGAATTGATGACCACCTAGGATCATGGAATATGGGTCATTTGTATGTTATCCAGGTTTGGAAAATCAAGGGATGCTAGAAATAGAAGTTGTTTTTTATTAAATAGACCAGGATGTAAAAGTGTACCCTTTTATGGATAGTATGTCCTCACCATAGCATAGTTAATGGAGGATGAAAATGGATAGCAGAAGTAAAATACTCTTCATCCACAAGAGTGTAAGGTCCCTCATATTTAAAAACATGCACTAAGATATTGAAAATTACCTAATGAAAGAGTCTAAAACAAGGGTTGTCAAAATAAAATTTAATAAAATTCAATTCCAAGGGGTCAACCCATCCAATAGTAGTTAACAAGGCTTTGCGTTGCATAGGGAAACTTTTCAAAACCTTTAATGAAATCATGGAACGAGGTGCTTGGAATAAATATTCAACGATAATGTGTTGTTGAGTAGCCCATGCGTTAGGGTTGTGTGTTGACATGAGAAGAACACCCTTAGGTGGGTGACATGCTAGCTTAAAATTATTTTATAACATGAGAGGTTCGGTGGCCACATCAACGATGACTAAGCCCTTAGAAGAAAAACTTGACTTAGTTTATTCATAATATTCAAATCTCATAGAAAATATAACTTGTTGAGTACAAACATGTATAGGTGCATAGCCTTCAGGAAGGTTCCCCCTCCCCCCCCCCCAACCCCCAACCCCCACTACCCGAAAAAAAAGGTGGAGGAGCTTGTGTAGCCATTTGGTATTGTAGTTGGGTAAGGAATGTATGAGTGAATACATCTGGCTATTGGGTGGTAGTGGTGGTGCAAGAAGATGGAAAAATTCATCCACACATGGGCACTCCTGAGTCAAATGATATCCCTAACAAAATTTATAAGTAAATTTAAACTTGGGGTGTTTATCATTTGTGCCCTGACCTTGGTTGGGTTAGTTTTGAGGAGTTTCCTGAGAAAGTTTGGAGTTATTACTATTTATTTATTTATTTATTTTTCTTTGTAATGTTGTTGAGGATTATTTTATGTTTCGTTCTACATCATGAGAACCTTGTAGGTCTACTCTAGAGACAATGCTTGTTGAGAACCAGATGCACTTGTTGTGGCTTGGGATGTCACAACCAATTTCCCTAGTTTAGCTAGTAATTGGTTCATAATAGCATAGGAAATGGAACCGATGAAACCATCAAATTTAGATCGCAGTTTGCGTCATTTTGGATCAGTTAAAATTTGAAAAATTATTTAATTAAAAAAGAAATTGTTGAAATTTGTCTTTCTTTTCAATTATTTTAAAATGTTTTTTTTTTCTTTTTTTTTTTAATTTTTGTTTCAATACTTTCCATTTTCTGGGTGCTTTTAATTAAAAAATGGAAGAGCAGCCATTGCACACAGAAAACACACAAATAATATATTTATTCTCTATATCTTTAATCAAACGAATACATCATAATATTTATAGTGCTGCTGAGATCCAACCACTTCTAAATATGAATAGGGAGGTTGAGATATTCTCTCAACATCCTCCTACACATCTGCAACTAATTCTAATATGAGTATGGAAGAATTATCTTCCAATAATCCCCCTTAATTCTTACATATCATAACAATAAAAATTATCTTCGTCTCACTGGTCTTCATCAGCAACTCTACCCACTCTGCACTCTTCTGGATTTCGTTCTTTCTTTCTTCACATCTTCGAGCTTACCTTCCAACCCATTTAAAGTACATCTGCTTCTCACCAGCAATGTTGAATTTGTAAGATTAAAAATTCTTGACACCCTCGAAGAAGAGTCTCGACACTGAACTACCCTATTGAAATATTTCCGTCTGTGAAGTAACCTCGAAGAATAAATTTCAACAGTCGTATAGCAAAATATTCTAGGTATAGAATATGATCAGCGATCAATCCTACAAAGTGACCTTTACACAAATATAAACTTAAATCCCACACTATAATGATATATTCCACACCACACAACACACTTGTAGACACACAAAGATAACCTGTAACTATAGTTCTTGGAGCACCGAAGAACAACAAGACCTGCAGCGTATAACAAAAAAAACTAATATCATTGTCCGATTATAGCAACAACAGTTGTTGCAGTGTTAAATGTATCTGCAAAGGATTAAATATAAATTCATGTTACAAAATCATAATCATTTGAAAATGGACAACGAATTTCTCCTTTGAAAATGGACAGCGACTTTTCAACAAAATTTGAGGATGCCTGAAATGTGTCATAAATTGTGATTCTTCCTCTTCTCCCATACAACAGAAACTCTTCTCCTCCACGCAAAAACTATAGAAAATGGCGGCTCCCTTACAATTCATGGTTGTATACATCGGTGATCAAGCTTTCTCGAGATATCGTATTGAGGCCTCCATGCTTATGTCCCAATAACTCAATGTTGCATGCCTTCAAAAAATGGTGGCTCTCACAATGCTTTAATTGACCAAACTTCCAATGATTGCAGTGCCACTCTAACTTATACATAACGTCATAATATAATCACACGGCTCCTTGTTAGCAGTTCCTTCAGATTACACACAGGTCGACCTCTGTAAGGAAAACACAGCTATACCACGCAGAACATGAAAATATTTACACAGCACTATCGTAAACATCACACGCAGCGGCTTCATACCACACTACATCTTCCTAGGCCCTCCCGTGAGGGAGTCAAGCCTAGACTCGCTTTGATACCAAATTAAAAATTGGAAGAGCAGCCATTGCACACAAAAAACACACAAATAATATATTTATTCTCTATATCTTTAATCAAATGAATACATCACAATATTTACAGTACTGCTGAGATCCAACCACTTCTAAATATGAATAGGGAGGTTTAGATATTCTCTCAACATCCTCCTATAGATCTGCAACTAATTCTAATATGAGTATGGAAGAATTATCTTCCAATATGCACAACAAAAAATTGTTCTTACGTCTATTTTTAAAAATGTTGAAAATTTACCCGAAAAAAATAGAGGTTATTCCACAATACAACTTTTCATTTTCAGGGTGTTTTCTGCAATAAAAAATTGGATTTTTCTTCCATTTTTAAAAAATGTTGAAAATTTAACTCGAAAAAAAAAGGTTATTCGAAAATACAACTTTTTGTTTTTGGCTTGTTTTTTCATGGTTTTTTGATGTTTTTTTTTTGTTAGAGTTCACATTTTGAGGTAATAGTTCCCGTTTGATTGGTAACTATGTTTCTACCAATCGCAGCCTAAGTGTTGGTTTATAGGCCAGAAGTTCAGGAACTCTCTGCTACACCTACATTTTTGTATGAGAGCATGCTAAACCCATAATGAAGTAAAATTGAGTGAAATTTCAATGATTCTGTAGGGCCTTATTTCAAAGTTTAGTACTGAAGCTTGCAACAAATGGAAAAAGGTGGCAAGGTTAGGATCAGAAAACACAGAAAGAAAAAATGATTAAATCACAAACAAAAAAATGTTAAAATCCCATATGTTTCATGTAAATTAGAAAACCCAAAGAAACAACTAAGAATCAAGGTTTCATTTACTTCTAGTGGATAGCGGTAGCCACCAGTCATCATAATCTAAAATTCCACTGGGTCATTTCACCTAAAAACACTACCAAACAAGAAGGTGTGCTCCATGGGCCACTCAAGATTGGAAAGCTGACTAGTTAAGACAAACTGCACAAGTGCCCAACTTCCCATAATATGATGAATAAAAGTAATGTAAACAAAAAATACAAAAATTTAGCCATGATGTGTTTGACACGATGGTTCCATGAAAATGTCCAATGTGCCCACATTGTGGGATTTATATGGTGGCTTATGATAATCTAGTGAAAAATTAGCCCCATTATAGTTTCCATGACAATGTATGATGTTCCCACATTGTAGAATTTATATGGTGGCTTATGATAGTTTGGTTAGACCTTAGCCCAATTGTTGAGGCAAGTGCTAACTATTATCTGAAAGCCCATGCAAGGTAACCTTACGAGAACCTGGAAATGTTGCTAGTCTAACCTTATTCAGATTTGAAGTCATTATGGAAAAGAAATTACTGAATGCATAAGTGGTTTAAATTCATATATTACTGGAAAGGCACAACAGAGGATGTTGCAAATTGGCCTTTGTAGAGTCTCCTCACAAAAAAAGCTAGAGGGACGAGTTTCTATTCACAAAGAAGGCTTCTATTAAAGAAGCAATAGGAAACTCTGATGTTTAATTCTACAATCATGAAGAATGATTTGCGAATAGTGAATGAGTTTCAAACCAATGTCATCAGAATCTAGATTCTATAGTAGTGAAATGGAACTCAGTGTGATACATTTTTTCAATTGAACCATTCAGTGTACATCACTGACTAGCCAACTCAGAAAATGTGTCTCTTAATAATGGTTTTAAAATCCAGCCAAGTTGAACCACTACCTCGTCAAACTGGCCAGTTCATTAGGTTCAGAGGTCGACCCAGCCAATGACTCTGGTTTGGGCCAAATTAGACCCATGTTTGGTACCAAACCAACCATGAACTAGGTGTTTGGTACCAAACTGGTATGAACTGATTGGTTCCATCATAACCCAACCAAGTCATTGAGAGTTCACACATGTGACACAAAGTATTTTAGGGTTGGTGTGAGTGTTTTTTCTGGTAAACTAGGCATTGTTTCCCTCCAGAAATAACCCTCCAAGCCTATAAAATCTTACCATCCCTCTCATTTTACTCACACATCTCATTTAGAGTTTTGGGGGAGTTGATCCTAGTGTTGATTTGGTAGTGCCAATAGAACTAGAACTAGTAGCTGAATCAAGATAAGGAAAACAACCAATGTGAATCATTATTCGTGCAACTTGACCAACTCGTGCTTCCATTGAGGGGTGGGGGTTGATCCCAATGAAGATTTGGTAGTGCCAGTAGATCTAGAACCAGTAGCTAAATCAAGAAAATAATAGCAACCAATGAGAAGCAATATTCATGTAGCTTGACCAACTCGTGCTTCCACTAGGTCTAGTTTTTTCTGCTAAAACTACTACTAATACTGAGTTTGTAGAGCTAGATGATGTCTATGTCACTCCTGTTTATGATGCCATGTCTAGTAGTGGGGATGAGTTTGGAATCATGGTTATAAATATTAAAATTAATTGTTTTCATTAAAAATAATGATTTCATGTGTTTTTTTAAAGGCCGGTACATAGAGATCTGACCAGTCAAGTTTTTCCTTGTTCCGGTTCAAAAACATGTATGATAGGTGGAACACGTCAGTTACTAGTTCCAGTTTTTAAAAGTGTGCTCTTAAGTTGAAACTTGAGTAGTAATCAGGAATCTAATATCCCATTGCCACAGAGGTTTCCTAGGCCTTATCTCGTTTCTCCAATGCAAGAATCAAACTCCTATGTTTTTTACTTACAATATCTTGGGCTGCCACATAACACGGGATGCTAAAGACCAAAGTTGCACTATTTATTTCATGTACTTCTAAAATGCTAAAAAATAATTGAATTCTGCTAAAATTGCAAAAACACCTCAATTTCTTATTTTGTTGTGTGAGGTCTGAGAAGAATGAGACTATCATCAAACATCCTAAAATGGAGATCCCACATTTATATTTTAATGTTGAACATTTAGATATGTTAATATTTATAAAATAAGGTAAATACTACATACTAAGCCTGGGTACAATATTGGGATCCCCCAACCCACAAGATGCATAAGACCAAGGTTGCATTGTTTATTTTATGTAGCACTGAAATTATATAAAACAATTAGAGTCGGTTGAAACTTTAAAAACACCTCCATTTCTACTTTTTTTGTGTGAAGTCCTACGAGTCTAAATACCGAACACCCTGAAATTGGTTTCCCACATCTTACCTTTTAATGTTAAACATTTAAGTATCTTGATATTTATAAAATAGTGTATATATTACATTCTCATCTCTGAAATGATATTTAAACCCTAAAATGATGTTTAAGCCTAGAACTGATCCTAAAACCATAAACCTTAATTTCTTAACTTTATGCCAATGAAATGTAAACTAGCCATGTAGAAATCCTACTTACAGAAACAATCCAGTGTATGTTTTGAAGAAACAAGAATGGATCCAAACATAAGTTCAACTTAATGGAATTGCGGTGAATTATATACTTACTTCTTAAGATCTTGGGGCTTCCCCGATCTACTCATGATGCCTCTTAAGAGGGGGAAAGCACAAACCAAAAAATGAGCAGCAAAGCCTGAACCGAAACTCCGATAACGCACTCAAGATAGCAACACTGGTGATTCCACTATCATTTTTTTTCAAAATTTTAGAAATATTTGGCATTATATAGTTGTGATATTCCCCCTCTTGATACTTCAAACCAAGTGAAGGGTACCCTCCTCAGCTTCTTGAATACCGCCATTACTGCAAATCACTGAATTTCTAGTTGAAGTGCATTGAATCATTTCCATGTGCGAGGCATAAGAAAATGCTGATGAAAGAAAGAGTATTAAAATCCCTCCCAACAACCCGAAAAGGAATAAAAGTAGCGGGAAATAGCAAAAAATATATTTTAATGGATCAATTTTAGATTTTAGAATTGCGGGAAATTATATTTTAATTAGTAGAAATCTTTCATGAGGAAATTTCTATGGAAACTTAGGATGTCCCTTATGTTGTCCCCATTTTAGTTAAGTTTGTGTGTGACTTTTTTTTATTTAAGAAAAAGGAGGTTGGTTTACATGTAGATTATCTCTAATGATATTGAAGGTTTAGGAGTGATAATGTTGGCACAAGGCTATCAATAAAAATTATAGAAGATTTCTTTTATATAGGAAAGTATGTTCATATAGGGAGGGAAAGGTGACATGAGGTTTACACATAACTGAAACATCCACTAACCCTTAAAGAGGTATCAAATATCCTAAAATATATTAATAATGTTAGCAATAAATTCATGTGATTGTAGGTAGCCAATTATTTTTCAGGGAACTTCACATAGAGCTCAAAAATACCATATTAGAAGTTAACCATAGTTTATAAGACCTCCACATGTGTTGTTAAAACATACATGGGATAAAATTTGAATAAAGGAAATAAGGAGTACAATAAGATCGATGTGTACCACCTACTCAAATCACCAAATATATACCCAAACAATTAAGATGACACACTTCTCTGAGTAAAATTATGAAATGCCATGGAAAAACCCATCTTAGAAAATATATCCAAAGCATCAAGACTTACAATGAAATGCTTAAGTGATCACAATAAAAATAATACACACTGGAGATATCATATAGACATGGATCATAGATATCAAGTCGATACCTAAAGATGCCTCAAAATCAATTAAAAATTACTAGCAGAAATGCGGAGTGACACAATTAAAAATGACTAGCATAAATTACTAATTGATATACTTGTTGTGCTAGTAAGTTGGTCATAATTTTATTCATTGAATATAGTGTTCATTTTCATTAATCATTTTTAATTTTTTCACTTATTATCTAGTCATATTTTTTTTCCCAGGAAAAAATCAACAACTTTATATTAATAAATTAATGAGAGTTACACATAGTACATGCAATTAAGCATTGAATATGCCCCTAGGGCATGTGTACTTATTTACACTGTGCAGCGAGGCTACCTATAAAAATTACATATTGCCAGCATGTTTGGGATTTTCACACTTTCCTTTCCTCTTTTCAACGATATGCCAATTCCCCAAATGTAAGGAGGAAGGAACCAAGGCCAGCTCATTGTTCCCTATTGTATTTTCTTTTGTTGGAGTCTGAACTTTCAGATACATACTCTAATACACCTTCATTTCAGAAGTTGAGCGGGAGGTTACATAGCTTGACCCAAACCAGCATCCTAGTAATATCCATCATGTTTGCATCAAAATCAGGGAACCAATGGGTGATCAAGAGTCTCGTAGAGACCCAAAACCATAGTATTTCCCTGATTATGATATCTTTGGCTTCCTGTGATTGAAACTTGACAATAAAATACCCTTTGGAGCATAGATGTATGTCATAGTCCATGGTCTAGTTTGTAAATATCCAATGGAATAGCTCCATTGGTTTTGGCCAGTAACAATTAAATCTGCATATTATTGCCTATGTTTCAAATTTGAAACAATGTTCCTCAATCTCTGGTGCCTTAATTTTTAGTTATGGTCGGCAATTTAGCTACTCCACAATGTATGGTTTTAGAGTGTTTTCAGTCTGTTCTATTGGTGTTGATGCTTTGTTTTTTCCTTATAAGATGTGCCATTTGGGGTTCCAAATTTGAAGGTGTTGGTTCCCATCATCTTTTCGTCTGTTATGTTCTGTTACAATTTAGTTGAGGTACTTCCTCCTGCTTCTCATGCTCCTCCTTTGAGCTTTAAGTTTAGAGCAATGGAGGAGTTCCTTTGGATGGATTAATCCTTTAATCGAGTTCCCCCCTGTAGTAACTTCCCAGCATAAATTAGGCTTTGTTTCATGGTCGTAATTCTTGTAGAAAGTTGGATCTTTTCCTTCATATCTGAGACCAGATCTGTCTCCCGTACCCATATTCTTTTGGATTCCCCATATAAATTTTTAATGAAAATCTGGAACTCGACCTCCTTTTCAGAGATCCACCCTCTTTTATCTAGGTTTGTGGAGTTTGTGGATAAAACCCTTGGTCCAAAATTGCCCACAGGATTCTCTCTGATTCTGGAAGACAAAGAGGCCTCACATAGGAATTTTACCCTAATGTAGGCAACTCCGCTCCTCCCCTGCCACCAAATCCACTTAGGGGATAAAATAGGAGTCATACCCCATTCAACCCACACATTGGACGTAGATCCTGGTCCCTTAGGACATAGAGCAGAACATTTGGCTTCATATCGAAAGCTAAAAAGAATAGAGCATAAAGAGATGGATACCCAAATGATGCGCTGCCTTTGGATCCAATAAGACCCAATTATTTCTAGGGAGAACCCATACCCATCAGTGCCTTTTCTTGTCTATGGCCTGTGCAAGAGATCCATAGTGGATCTGCAGCTATAGACGGGTTCATCCTCAGCCAGATCACCCACCCATAGCCACCATTGAGGCAGTGGGCCTCCGACTCCAGCCATGACCTCCATTCCTTAAGCTTTTTCCCAAGTTCCCTTGATCCTGTCGTCGAGAGACCAAAAATAGGTGCCCAGAGAAATCAAGACCCCAGAAAAATCAATCACCGAGTGGTAGAACAATGAGCCCAAAGCAGTTCATATTGAGAATAATTGCATGATAAATGAAATCGAGAAACTGTGTCTTGTCGCACCTTTCAAACCTGCTTCCCCTCTCCGCCATGAGCCTCTTGTTGGCCAAATAGCTTAAATCCTCCATACGTGTATTCCAACACCGAAATGGGTTGAATCCCTTACTATCCTGATGTTAAAGACAGGGGAGTCACCATCGCCTCCCCAAAAACTCTCGCCCTGCAAACCCTAACACTCTGATTCTCCATCTTTTCCAAAATTATCTAGTCATATATTTTAGTCCTTGACTAAATTAGTCATTTTTAGCTTAGTCACTTATTATCTAGTCATATATTTTTTCCATATACTAAATTAGTCATTTTTAGTGGCAATGAGATCATTCTTGATTTCTGTGAACCTCATAAAATATGATTAGATGAATTTATCTTTTCCCTTATTGATATTCTTCAACTTTTTCTTGAACAAAAGAACTTGATTAGCATTTGTAGCCTTGAAAATGCTAACCAACTTATCATACATATCTTTGGATGTGCCTGACTCAGAACTGTAAGAAACCAAGTGCTTATGTATCGAATCCCTGATAATCATCTTTTCTATGATTTCCCCTTTCTATACTTCATCTTTGTGGCAGTCGATGCATTTGATGGAGGCTCATGGATCGTCCCTTACACATAATCCATGACATCTTGATCTTCGAAAAACTAAATCCAAAGAAATATTCCATGCAAGATAATCAGACTTGTCAATCAACTTATCATCAGACTTGAAACCCTTGTATGTGGAGGCCATCGATTCTTGATAAGACTTCTTCTTTCGTGATTTCTTTTCACACTATCTTGGGCTTTGTCTTCACCTCAGCTTCGATACCATGTTAAATTTAGATAACCATGGTATGTTCTATGAATAAATGCATTTTTACTTCAATCTTCTTTAAGGGCCAATTCATATGTAGGAATCACATAAACTTGAAAGTAAAATTCTGATAGAACATAAAAATAGATCAACAGAAGACAAGCCAAATAATGTATAAAAAATTGTAATTCTCCTTGTCTAGCAAATGGACAGATAAATGTATGTTAAAGAATTCAACAGGATGCCCTAGCCAGAAAAGTCTTGAGGTTGTCAAACCAACTTCTCCGATAGCCAAATAAACCTTTCTCCAAGTGTCATATATACCCCTCAAAGACATCTCCAAAAAGTCAACAAAAAATTCAATGCTGCAGTTAATGGACAACAGTCAAAGTCAACACTTCTCCTTTATTTTTATGCCCTCCAATGCAGCCTCAAGAAATCATAATTTCATGCTCAAAATCAAATTCAAAATCCAAGAGTTGACCCAAAGTAAATGTTGGTAAAACATTTTCCAAAAACCCTAAAAACAGTCCAAAAATTTGAGCAACTTCCTCAGGTTCATATTCACACATGTGAGGGAAAGGAAGCATCTCCTAGGCTGTACGAACCAATTATAACACAAGTGGAATGTGTGTGATGAGATGATGATGAAATTAACATCATATCTCTCGAATTTATATCCATCAATGAGGGTGTGTGAGACATTTGTTGGGCATGTGAGCCTATATTACAAATCTGGCCAACCTTGAACATGTGTGGAAAATAAAATAAAAATATATTTTCTTCTCATCCAAACAAGATGATCTTTAGATCAATATTGCACCTATCGGAAAGAGGAATCCAAAAAAAATATAATTAGCATCATATGAGTAGTGCACCATGGAGTTTGGACCTAGTTGTGAAAAATTAACAAGTGGGCATAACAAGTTACAAATAGAAAGGAGAAATTTGGATGATGTGTGACCTTCTGTAGATATGATGTCTCTATTATTGGATATATTTAACATCCAAGACCAAGATATAGATTTAGGTGAAATTTGGATGAGGATGCAACCTTCTCTAGAAATGATGTCTCTAATGCTCGATACATTTGCATCCCACACCAGGAAATAAATTTAGGGAAATAATATGTTTGGGGAATGGTAACAAATTCCAAACTAGGCTCCCGTACTTAGAAATAATAAATTAGGTGGAAACGTTTACTATATTTTCCTTCTCTGATTTGAAATAAGTCAAAATTTAAATAAGTATCATAGCTATCTACCTCAATGTCCACTAATGACATGTTTTCAAAATTTACAGGCTCATGGGGTGGAGGGTTCGACCTCCTATAGTTAGTCATTGTTTTAAAAGGATAGAGAATAGTGAAAGAGACTACATGGAATTTTCTTGAAAATTTTGTTGACCTAGATATAAATGTACAGGGTTCCAACTCTTACACTCAACGATTGTTTTAAAAGGATAGATAATAGTGAAAGAGACTACATTGAATTTTCGTTGAAAAAATTGTTGACTTAGAGATCAATGTACAATGTTGTGAATGTGTTGGTTGATTTGATAGTGTTGTCAAAGGATCCATTGTGGTCTTTGTTCATGGTAAAATAGTAATATTTTCCCTCTTTTCCCCTTATCGAGGCCAGCTTCCTTTGGTTGTATACAAATTTTGAAAATTCTAGTGATGTCACTAATGACATGATGCTGACCTAGAGTGGCACATTGTCCATCCACTGGAAATGCATGCCAATATGTTACTTGTGTTGAGGCATATGTTTCCATGCTTTCATATCTACAAAAATCTTGTTTTGTTACATTCTCACATAGTGGCAAGAAACTTGTTTTCTTAAACCAAAGGTATCAACATCCCCACCCCATCAGTTGTCTTGAAGTCTTGGTGAAAGAGGGCCCTCAATGAATCTAATTAGTTGATCTATGATGAGTAGTTTGGTGTGAATCTAGGCTTTATCCCCATCTTCGAACCTCATCGAAGTTCCAATCCATTATAATATAATTTAGTAACCATGCACTTTATTGTGATAACTATAATACAAATTTTTTATTTGTGTTTGTGTGTTCGTTTTATTTTTTCTTCACACTTATCTACATATTTATGAAACTAAAAATTATTTTCCTACAAGAGGCCACCTAAATGTGAATCATTCCATTTATCTTTGGGGCTAAGATAATCAATTTTTCTTTTATTCAAATATATGAGGCATTGTCAACGAAGTGGGTAAGGGATAATGAGGGGACAATGACTAAGGCTCTGGTTTTCCCATGTAGTTTCATTTATCACTACTAATTTTTTCCCTTGTCAACAGAACGTGGAAAAGGTTATTAGGGCCATACTAAACAATGAGAAAAACACTGAAATAAAAAAGCTGACACATAGAAATCAACCTAAATATGGAATGTGAATATAAGGAAGAGATGGAAAACCTTAAGTATGGGTTACCAGAAACATGAAATGTCAATTAGAACCTCCTAGTTGTGCCCCTTCTTAGAAAAAGGAAATAAAGTACTCATGAGGAGTCACATTGGAATGGGTGGAAGAGATAACAACTAAGGTGAAGCATGGGAACAAGAATATGGTGAAAATTGAGCGTTCATTTAATTCAACGTATGATCCATGATATACTTACCTTAAACATTTAATGAAAACACGTTATTTTTAAAAAGGCTCATGTACCTCACATCTAATAACCCATTTTGATATGATTAGTCTAGATGTAAAATAGAACTAAGGAGAACATGGATGGGATTTATGTCAGACTAGTTGTCCATAAATCATCATATGGGTGTTGGGTGTCAAGCTAAAACAATAGGATAATTTTTTTCTCCTAGTAATTCCCTATATGGGTGGTTAGATGGAAACATAGAACTAAAACAATAGGAATTTTTTTTTTTATGGTAGTGGTTACCTACATAGGTGGATAGATGGAAACATATCTATGTAACATTTTAGCATAGTTATCATAAATTATGTAACATTTTAGCATAGTTATCATAAATTTATATTTATAGATTAGATATGGTTATTTTTATGTATTTCATCTCGTTAATGTTTAATAATTTTTTAATTCTTATGTATTTCATTGTTTAATAATATTTTAATTTTTATGTGTTTAATGTTTAATAATTTTTTAAAATTTATAGGATTCATTAATTTTCTAATATTTAATAATTACCATCGCTATTATCTGCAACTGAACTCAACGGGAGATAATTAGCTGGCCATTATCAGCAAGTCAACTCAACCCGAGTTACTTAGCCCGGTATGCGAAATGTCTGTGCCGGATATGCGATTTCCCTCTGGCGCGAGAAGCCGTTTACGCAAGTAAATTCCGGGCGAGCTGGTACGATATAGGCCGGATTTGCGACTTTATTTGTGCCTATCTCTGCCGGATATTCGAGTTATCATTCCGGTTATCTCCGGCAGATAACACGCGTATACGGGAATGATAAGTCGCGTTTGAGACGGATAATTCGCATATAGAGAAAAACTAACCCGCATTGCCTAGAAACTAACTAGCGTATCCGGAAAAATTGGTCAGATAGCCAGAAATAAACTCGCGTATTGGAGGAGATAGCTGTCGGAAATGGTTCGCGTTGGCAGAAGATCGCATATCGGCGGAGAAATTTGGCATATCTAGCTGCGTATCCTGTGAATAACTGACTTATCAGTACCGCGTTGATAACCAGTAACTCACCTATCAACAACGAACATCTATCAACAAACCCTACCCTATCAAAACAACACAGCGCGGCGAAAACATTTGCAGAAACATACTCACTGGCAAGATATTGGACTGTTTCGAAAAGATTTTGCAGAAACTCCCTCGCGAAACTGGCCTCTATTACAGTACTGCTCTCATGGCGTGCAAGATTTCAGAGATTACAGTACTGCTCTCATGGCGTGCAAGATTTCAGAGATTTCGGGTTTTCGTCACCTTCTAATTTGCTTTTGCTGCACTCATATTACATGGAAAAAGCTTTCTAAGCTGTCCAAAACAGAACTCTATGTAACACGTCTTCCAGTTCTTACTGTCCATCCTCATGCGCTCTAATTTCTGGAACACTCTCTCCAGGTCCATCCTCATGCGCTCTAATTTCTAACAATCTTCTAATATCCCTTTTTGCAACTCTATTATATGTTGAAACTACAGAGGAACCTTGGAATATTAATTTGCATCCCCCAAATTCTTAAACGACCTGGAATCAACAACACAATCCCATGCAAGACATTTCTACACAGAAAAGGAAGAACCCACATAACACACTGGAATACATAACTCATACAAACAATAAAATGCATGATGTAAAGACAATGTTGGCAGAAATAATAATAGAGACAAGTTCTCATGTAAGCATAGAAGGCTTGGATTAAATGGAAGTAGAGGAGAAAACCCTCTTTCAAGTACTGGAGCAACTACAATGCCAAGGACCAAATTACGTTTTCGAGGCACAAATGACTCTTCGCAAACAATCATATCTCAAGATTCTATTCACCCTTTCCGAAAGAGTCTTAAATCTAACAACTTCTCATCAATGTTCTCATTCTTCCTATCTCGGAGACCGCTTCAAACTAGTAAACGAGACAAATGATGGGGGATGAAAAATACATATGAGGTAGTACAATAGGTAGGGAATCTTCTCGCCAAATTTTGTAGAATTAATTTTCTTTCAAGGGTCTTTCACGTCATCCCTCCTTCTTAATGAAAGTGATTTTGTGGAATATAAGGGGTCTTAATATCAAGGGAAAATAGAGACTTCTTAAATACACAATTTTTTGGTTTCTCCTATATGGGTAATTTTGTACACCATACCAATTAAATATTTCAAAGAAATGTTTTTGTAGGAATTGGAAATATCATTGGAAACTATGCAAAAGCCTCATAAATAACCAAATCTAAGAGGTTCACTAAATATGTTAGTATATGCGTGTATACGAATGTATTAGATGCACTCTCAGAATCCATACTTATCTTCCCCAATGATGAGGATATCATCCAACCCATTGATTATGGGCATATCCTCTTTTTTGTAGAAGGCTCCATGAATATGGCTAAATCTACAGGGATTTCCCCCTCACCAATCCCCCCAAGATGAAAGAGATAGTAATATAAAAATTAATCAGAAAGGTTTCAAAAATCGGTGGGAAGTAGGAGGATTATAAGCCCTAAAACACTAACCCCAAGGAGCCGCTTTAGTCGAAAAATAAAGTTTAATGCCTAGTATAGTAAGATACACTACAGCATGATGAAAAGTCACACTGAAGAATCCTTGGGACCACAAAAAAAGCCCCATCTATAAGGAAAAGGAAAACCCCATATAAGACAATGAGAGGAACAATGGATATGGAGATTGAAATGCATGATTCCGAGACAATGATGGAAAAAATCGCAATGGGGAAGAGTTCTAAGGTAAGCAAAGAATATTTGGATGAAATGGAAGTAGAGGAGAAAACCCTCTTTGAGAGACTAAATTTGTTTCATAGGCAAGGAATCGTTTCAATTTCTAAGGTGAAAATTTCTATTCTTGAACAATCGTATATGTGCTACACCCCCTTACTAGAAATTAAGCCTAAGGAGGTGGATACTCGGTTGACCGACTATTAGTGTGTGATTATGAAAATGATGTCTAAATTTTTTTCACTCTTCTTTATTCATATTTTAGGATCAAAATTTATGTTGTCCTATGGGTTCCATCTTCAATTTTTAAGGTTGCTTAATCAAGCCTCATTACACCCACGTGGAACGCATGTGGTTCCATATGGCATATTACCCTAGGGATTCTTTGTTGACATAATTTCATTGATTCCAAGGGATATCCAACCCTATGACGTTGAGGGAGGTTCCATCATAGTTAGAGAAAGGGAGGCATCATCTCATGTGAGGGAACTTGAGCCTTTGTGCTTAGTATTTCTATTGAAATAGTCACTATAATACACACCTTTCACTAAGAAAGTTTCAATATAGTGTATCCACTATTCCATGCCACTCCTTATTGTTGGATATCTTATCAAAATCTTCAAACAATGTCTTCAAGATTATGTTGCACCACTAAGCATGTATCCCTTGGTACATATCAATATCAAGATCCACTTGTAATGGCAGTTTTTATATCATTGTTAGCATAGGTGCATTATAGATTTGTGCCTTCAATTCATCAATAGATCATTATTCATCTTTCCATTTATTGTATGCATTTTCCTTGGTTAAGGAATTAAAACACAATGAGATGTCAAAGTAATGTGTGGGAGACTTGGAATTGGTCATTGAGATAGGTTGGCATTGACAACTTAGTTTATGAACCATATCATCTCTAGGTTTATATACAATATGTAAAACCCTCTCCCCACATATACCCAAGTAACCGTCCAATCGGGGTAAACATGCAACAAGATGCTACTAATATGAGATTCAACCTCCTATATGACCTTAATGAAGTGGAAAATACATAAACCTAACAAACGTACGTTACACAACATCAACAACACCTCTAGGAGGTAACCCAACTTCCTAGACCCATGAAGCCTGAGAGGGAATTTATTTTTGACCCTTTTGAGCCTTATTTGTGGGCACGTAATGGAAAGGGAATGGCTAAGAGTATATAGCCGTGTGAATGACAAGGAAAGGTCATGATGAGGGCCCCAAAAATTCAGTTCTGTGTGCATAACTCGAAGATTTTTGTTGCCTTTTTATCCACGAAACCTAGGTCACTACCCAGAACTTCATGAAACTTTAGGAGATGATAAATAACATTAAGAAAAGGGTATGAAAAATATCACATCATCAAGAACTCATCTATACCCATCCTGACCATGACATGCATTTCGTTAACCATGTCACAAACATTGCATCTATAGGTATAAACAACATATTTAAACAAGGGGTTCTCTGACTTATCTGAGAATAACTAAGAAGCATTTCTCCCTACATTATAAGCTACAACACAATCTATTTTATCGTAGATACATTGTGTATTCATTTACAGGTAAAAACATAGATAGAGCCATACATCATCACTGATTGAATACATTCTTATAACCAACATAATAACAACTGAAATATAATGGATAAAAAAAAAGTAAATCCATACATAAATCAATACATTTTCATATTGAATACCATAGGAATGATCTCTACATTACTGAATGTAAAAACCAACCAGAGATGGGGCTTCCATGTTCCACCCGAACATAGATTGGTTGAGCCAAGTCTCACTTCAGCCAATCACCACCATGTCATGTTGCAAGTCTCACTTCAGCTAATCACCCCCGTGCCATATTCCAAGCATCAATCACAATCAATCCAAGGCTTCCACAGGCCAAATAACCTGCCCCCTTAACTAGTGATTCCAATTATCGGTTAGACATCACAACCATCACGAATTGGTCTCTATAAAAGCCTTTCCAAAGCTCTAGAGTGTTTATTCCAACCAGGGCTTCCAGGACTAGTAACTCAACCCCAACTGTTACAGGGCTTCTAGATAGTTTGTCCAACCAATGCTTCCAGGACTAGTAACTCAACCCCAGCTGTGCCCGGGCTCTAGAGCATTTTTCCAACCAAGGGTCCAGGACTAGTAACTCAATGCCCTGAAGGGTCGAGAGAGTTTGTGCAACCAAGGCTCTAGGACTAGTAACTCAACCCAATAGTTGTCTGTTGGGCTCTAGAGTGTTTGTCCAACAAAGTCTTCCAAGACTAGTAACTCAACCCACAATCGTTCACTAGGCTCTAGAGAGTTTCTCCAACCAAGGCTCCAAGAACTCATAACTCAATCCACAGCTAAAGGAATCATGAGAACCAACCAAAAAAAATCAATGGAAAGAAACCCACAACACCATGGTTATCGAGGAAATGGCAAGGCTAGGAAAATTGTATCCAAGATGGTGCTAGCATTCTTTGATGGGGTTTCAAGCCCTCAGGTAAATTTACTATTAAAGATTCTTAAAATCACATGAGAGATTCAGAAAACTTCCTCGAAGAGGAGATATGGAATTACATTTGGAAATAAGTTCTATGGCCTAAGGTATCCTCCTTCCTTCATATTTTGTCTAAGAAACACACTCTAACATGGGGAAAAATTAGAAACAATGAATTTGAAGGAACATCCTCATGTTATCTATGATATCAACAACAAGAAATTGAAAATCACATTTTTAATGAGTGTCCCTTTTCGGGCTCGCTGATTGACCAACTTCCCCAGCTAAGTCTTACATTCTGGAGGCCCTCTCCATATTCCCCCCTCATATTAATTTGGAAATATTCTCATCCACCTCATCACTCCACTCAATCCTTTTGGTCCTCTCCTCCTTCGAGCTTCCTTAAATTTAACTTTGATGGTGTCTCAAAGGGAAATGTAGGAAATGAAGGTTTTGGAGGAGTCTTCCACAATCATATTGGCCTTCCAACATACATTATAATAGGATATTTTGGCCCTAGTGTGAACAATGATATATCGATTTCTTCCCTAGAAGAAGGTCTACAAACTACTTCTACAAAACACATCCATAGAATGATCGTTGAGGGTGATTCAAAATTTGTCATAAATATTTTCAAGAAACTTCTGAATGGATACAACCCAAAAAAAATCTCTCACAATTGGTGTGTATAATCCCTCGTCTGTAGAATCAATAAAATTATTCTAGGCATCTTAGCCATCAATCCTATGCATGTAAAAAGAGAACGAAACAAAGTGAATGACCTGTTAAATAATATAGGTTGAGAGAACTCACCAATACAAATTTCCTCACACATGGAAGATTTTTCAAAATATATATGGGTTAAGGAATGAAATTATTTAGCAAGTAATGATTGGAAAATTATGATGGAAAAAAAAATCCTCCCGATCCTCCCACCAATTGAGGTGTCTTGGGATTTAAAAGGTTGAAAGTGTAATGCTATATTTTTTTTCCTTTTGGATATTACTTGGTAGCATGTTTCATTCATGATTATGAAAAAAAATGAAGACCTTGGCTCCCAACATGATGTCTTATATAGCCTCATCTATCAGGATTTTTGTATGTTCATCGGTCTCACAGTTAGTCTAGTAGTTTATAATACTTTTTCTAGAGATAAAATAATTTTCTTCCACCATTTTGTTATACATGAAAATAACTCCTCATCATCTCATAGGATAAGTCCATATTTTTTACTTAATTCACCCCTAATTCAGGACTTTTTCCACTATATGATACCCTACAATACCTACATAGAGAATGTTAACGCTGGAATCTAACTAGTAATCTCTATTACCCTAGAAATGAACATTTTGTTTATTCATAAGAACTGTGTTATCTAACTTTCATGTAGCCAAGAAAAAATATAAAGAGATCACTCGTTTTGGTTCCATTTTTCACTTAAGTGGACTCTAAAAAGGTGGAAAAATATAACCTAAAAATCGTAAATTGATGTTGCCTTTTCTAGCCAAGAAACAACATATACCCAAGTAACTGACCAATCGGGGTAAACATGAAACAAGAGGCTAAAAATATGAGATTCAACCTTTTAGATGACCTTAATGAAGTGGAACATACATAAACCTGACAAACATACCTTACACGGCATCAACAACACCTCTAGGAGGTAACCCAACCTCCCAGACCCCTGAAGCCTGAGGGGGAATTTATTTTTGACCCATATGAGCCTTATGTGTGGTAGATCAATGGACTGAGGCAATTATGCAATTCCCAAGGGTTTGCTGGAGTTCATGCATGTAGGATTCATTTAGAACTCAAGTGGCAGAATTATGACAGATTTGGAAGAGTAGTTTATGGAGTTGTATTTAGTTTAACTCAGTTAGACTCAGTTCATCTAGTTGTATCTAGTCTAACTGAATGATACACTAGTGAGAGTGGAGTGAATTAATTAGATAATTAACTCACAAATATTAACTCATTAATCAACTGAATAATACATCAGTTAACTACAGTGCATGGCAGTTATAGTGGAGACCCAGTGGAGAGATAGGTGAAAGGGCAAGATGGACTATCTGTTGTGACTATAGTGATGCATTGATTGCATCACACACACATTGGAGTTGCCAATGAGGATTTCACAGTCAAGGAAAGAGTAATTTGAATTCATTTAGAGATATTCTTCAGTAGTGATAGCGCAGTGGAGGCAGGCTAGCAGGGGGCAGAGATCGGTGCATGGATTTGCAAGATTGTTCCTGAGTAGTGTATGACGATTGTACTATACTAAGAGCTTGATAAGATTTTTTTGAGGATTGTCATATGATTCCATGATACATAATATATAGTTGAGGTTTTCAACTTCAGGCTTTCCCGGTTAAAAACAATTGTGTTATGTGTGATTGATTTTATTTATGCTTCACATGTGTGTGCAATTAATTTTCTGCAATAGATTAACAGTGGAATGATTCTGTATCTTGAAAGAAGTTAAATATTGAGACATCAGGGGAATCCAGGACATATGCATGCTTAATGTATATAATTTCTACATGGTATCGGAGAATTTTTAGTTGAATATTGCAATTGTGAAGTGAGTTTGTGCTGGTGAATAATTCGAATTTGCTACAAAAGATTCTTGGTGCAGAAGTTGAGTATACATTGAAATGGCCTTCAATAGGTTGCGATTGGAGTATGCCCTTGACGGGAGCTCGAATTACATAGCCTGGAAGGATAGGATGGAGGCGGTGCTAGAGGATAATGGACTGAAGGAGTTCGTCAATAGCGATGTTCCTAAGCCGGGATCTAGCGATGCTTCATTACTTGACGCATGGCAAAAGAAGACAGCAAAGACGAGAAGAATTTTGTTGGAAGGTGTGAAGGACCATATTGTGTCTAGCCTTCATGGGAAAGCCACTCCATTCTTAATGTGGAAGGCTTTGACAGATTTTTTCCAAATCAGAAGTGACCAGAGGAAGCTGGCGCTTAAAGAAAAGCTCAGAAAAATAAAAATGGAGAAGGGCGACAGTATTCCAAAATACCTCACGAAGTTTGTCCACTGCAAGGATGAACTAGGAAGTGTGGGGGTTACTGTTGATGAAGAAGACTTGGTGAGCTTGGCTCTCCTTGGGCTTCTAAAGAGTTGGCATATCTACAAAGACTCTATCAATGGATGAGAGAAACTGTCGAGATGGGAGCGACTTTGGTCGGATCTTGTGTGGGAGGAGATAAGGCGGGGTACCAGGGATGGCTCTTCATCGAAGAATGAAGATGAAGAGAATTTTTCTTTGGTTTCAAAAGCAAGGAAAGGGAAAGGGAAGAAATTTCCTTCAAAATCTGAAGCTAAAGGCAAGAAGTAGGATTTGTCCAAAGTGAAGTGTTTTCACTGTCACAAACATGGGCATTTCGCCACTAATTGTCCATAGAAGAAGAAGAAAAAGAAGGTTGTTGGTGCTACATTTGGAAAGGCCTTAGCCTCGAAATTTGAACTTGATTTATTTTTTATCGCATGCTTGGTTTCAAGTTGTATGGGATCGGTGTGGTACTTGATAGTGGTGTGTCTTTCCATATGATAGGAGACAAGGAGTTGTTTAGTGACTTCGAGGAGAAGGACCTCCAGATGCATATAGAGATAGGTGATGGTGGTCGGTACAGTGTGACTGGCATTGAGACCATTACCTTTGAGAGGGATTCTGGTAATCCATTCTTGTTAAAGAATGTTATGCATGTTCCAGGTCTAAAGAAGAACCTGGTCTCGGTCACAATGCTGGAAGACAAAGGTTATGATGTTGTTTTCAGTGAGGGAAAAGCCTTCCTTAGACATAAAACAATGAGTCAAACCAAGAATATAGGGGTTTGAGTTAAGAATATCTACAAGCTGGAGGTAGATGGTTGCGCTGCAATGGTGGGAAAAGTAGAAGAAGTGGTGATCCAGAATGAGGGCGAATTATGGCACAGGAGACTGGGCCATCTTCACCATGGCGCTTTGAAGATTTTGCAGCAGATTTCTACTAGACTTCCCAAGGTTTCTCTTGCGCAGTTAGATTAGTGCAAGGGATGTACTATGGGTAAGTTTGTGAAGACCACCTTTCATGAGAAGGAGAACCATGCTTCGGTGATCTTCGAGACAATTCACACATACGTGTGTGGAATTTTCTCTATTGCTTCAACAGCAAAACACAGGTATTATGTTATACTTTTTAATGACTATTCTCGTAGATGCTAGATTTTCTTCATGCAGAAGAAGAGTGAAACGTTCTGAAAGTTCTATGAGTTCAAAGCATTGGTGGAGAAGGAGTCGGGGAAGCAAGTGAAAGCTCTACGGAGCGATAATGGTGGTGCATACATCTCGGGCGAATTCAGAGACTTCTGTAGCAAAGAAGGAATTCGAAGAGAACTTATAGTGCCTCACAACACACAGCAGAATGGGGTCACTAAGAGGAAGAACAGAAAAATCGTGGATGTTGCACAAGCGATGCTGCATGACCAGGGCCTACCAATGAACTTGTAGGCGGAAGCATGCAACACTATGGTTTATGTGCAAAACCTTTGTTCTCATAGAGTACTTGGCATGAGTACACTTGAAGAAGCTTTTACTGGTAAGAAGCCTGATATTTCTCATTTGAATATTTTTGGCTAATCTATTTACATTCATGTGACAAAGGATGTCAAGAAGAAGTTGGAGCCGACTGCAGAAGTTGGGATATTTGTGGGGTACACAGAAACACCCCATAATTATCGTGTTTATTTTCCAGATAGTCGGATGACTATTGTGAGATGGGATATAAAATTCAATGAGGTGAAAGCCATGAAGTTGTCACTTGAGAGGGAGCTACACTTGCATGTGGAGGAGGAACTTCTTGTTCCCAAAGATGAGCCTCTATATGTGGATTAGCCACAGGAGGAGATTCATGGAGTGGAGGAGTCCACTCATGCAGAACCAAACATTAGACAAGGCAGAAAGTGTACCATAGAAGCTGAGAGACTGAAGCTTGATGCAGCGTAGTACCATACAATCTTATCTACTACAAAACAACGCAGTAAGATTGTTTCCCAAACCAAGAAATTTATTTTCCTTAAAACTTGCTCACAGGGAAAGAAGAATATTGTGGCCACAACCTTGAAATAGGGCTCCCCTGCACGAATGTAGGAGATGGAAAAATTCATGGAGGAATACAAGGACATTTTGTCCTCAATCACAGAAGTTCCTCTACACTGTCATGACAAGCAATCCATTGATCTTACCCCCGACGCACCGCTGCCTGATGTTGCCATACCTCATCTGACTACATAGACAGAATCCACACATGTACTTTATAAGGCTAATAAAGAAACCAAATTTACTAATTGCATCTAGCATGTCCGCCCGTAGGGTCATGACATCTTCAACAATAGAACGTGCCTCATCACATGGAGGATCTCAATGCAATGGGGACCATTGCTACTTAAGGAGGGAGGAATGATCTAGGTGGATATCGGTGGCTACTCACCTATTCCATTTGGACCCACACTATCAATTCTTGCAACTTTTCACATTCACCACAACTTATTATTATTAGCAAGTTTTCGGGTCCTCCACTCCCAGAGCCGTTTTGGGGCCTTAATGATCCAGGTGGATATTGGTGGCCACCCACCTATTCCATTTGAACCCCCACCATTATTTCTTTCAGTTTTTAAGTTTCAGCACAACTTACTATTTTTAACATTTTTTCGGGTCCTGAACTCCTGGAGCCGTTTTGAGGCACTAAACGACATTTTTTGGGAAAAATGAGAGCAACATGGGTACATGGACCAATATTTATCACATAAAAAGTTGTATTCCTCATAAATATCTTTCTAATGAGCTATTGAGCACGTCAAACAAAGATCGGATGCCAGAGTTACGTCCCAGGGAAGTTGAACCACTAATTTACCCAAACGGGGCCCATAATTTTGGTGCTTCATCTCCTAGGGTTAGGTTTTTGGACATTTAGAGTTCTCCATTGTTTCTCAATAATAAATATTCCCTTGAGCCTCATTTTTACACAGTTTAGAGGTCTGTAGCCACCACATCTCTTCTCAGAGATTTGCTACTAGCACCCTAGCTATTTTATTTCCATTATGTCTGTAAGCATATTTCTGTTATTTGATATTAATTAAATGACACATTATTTCCACTGCATCTCTATGTTTATGGTTATTCATGTATTTTTTTGCGTTCCTTCATAAATCCAGATCAAGTTCGTACCTCCTAAGAACGAAATTGCGTTGAACGACGAGTTTCTAGAAAAATTTCCTTGCTGGTTGTAGCATTATTGTGGGGTGATTTAACCTCTTTTGGATGCTATCACAATATCTCTGTGTGGGTTATGGAGATGCCTTAATTACATGTGTGCATAGGGTGTCATTTAGGAGAAAAAGGGAGCCATAAACGATGTTGGGTTTGTACAATAAGGAAGAGTTGGTCGTACTCTAGAAATTAAGCTCATAATTCAAGGGGTCAACGCTGGTTAATTTCAGCCTTAAGAATCGATATTTTTCACTTATTCATATGCCTCCAAACTAGGTTCAATTACCCTTATTCACTCACTGTATATGTTGATTTTAGTCTAAGAAATTGATTGTTTATGACATCGCACTATCTTCATATTGCCTTATAGAAACAATGTATGAAACTTATGGGTTTAATATTAGTTTGTGGGTTGAGAAATAAATGCCTATGGATGATTACTTTCCATGGCTCTCTTACCAGTCCATAAATTTTGTAACATGCTACTGTATAATTCTAAATTAATTTCATGAGTGGAAAGGACTTAGTTTTCTATTGTATAGTGCATATCATTGGTGTATTCCTTCCTGAGTTTAATTTGAATGGTATAATGTTGTCTGGAAGTGTTTTGGGAATTTTTCTAGCACTGTGTTGTTCATCTAAAACTAAAAAAATGGAAAATTTTAGTTGATAGGTTGCATAATTGAAAAATCTCTGACTATAAAAAGGTAAAGCGACATTCCATGTAAAGTAAAAGGGAGAACTTAGGGATTTAATAACATGGCTTTAAAAAAATTGGACAATATTTTCCTTTTATAAAAATCCTACCACAAGCATCACATGAGGCATATCCCACAAGCGACCTGCAAAGGTGGAATAGATAATAAATCTCCAAACTATAAAAATTAGACCAAATTTTCATTGCATGTGACAATGCATATTCATTTATAGAAAAATAGGTGATATATAAGATGATGCAACCTTGCATATAGACACCATATATTATAAAAGGAACTAAAAAATGATAAAAAATTATTGGCATCATGTTATAACATATCATGGCCGCCTCACTGTCTCCTTTCTCATACCATAAAATATCTAAATGTAAGAAAGACCATCTTAGGAAAATTTAGACAACATCAAATAATACTTCACTATTCAATATTGTTGCCTTTAAAAAATGTCTCTCGCCTTCCTCACTGAACCTTGATCCACCTCTTATGATACTATGATGATCCAAACCATAATGGATACTATAATTGGTTGTTATAAAAAATGGACAAGCATTGTAAACATACATGTATGTCAAGAATTATTTGTGGTTATAGACTCATACACATAATTACAATCTTCACTATGCCAAATTCACCAACCAAGATTAATAAAACAACATGATGTCCCAAATTTTAACATGATCTTTACCATAAGCACCATAAAAATATACATAAACATCAACAAGGTAGTGAGCACTACCAACATCAATCAATTATCAAGACTATTATGATTGTTTTCTAATAACAACATCGGGTTGTTATAATTTGTGGTTGAACTAATCCCATGATGGCAGAAACTAGAAAGGAGATACTTGTCACTAGCACTAGAAATTTGATCTTCAATCTCCTCATCTTCACCCTTAAAATCATAAACCAACCTAATCAAGTTTAAAAGTTTATTTGCAATGCATAATCACTTGCAGGCTAGCAGGCAATTATCATTGCATTTGAAGTAGAACAACTTGCTTTGGTACTCCGCTAATTCAAGAGGTTTAAATTTAATTTGATCTATAATGCTCTCTATCCTTGTTGGGTTAGTGGAAATGGAAGCTACAAAAATAGGATATAAGGATTACTTAGTAGTGAACAAGGACCTCCAACTAAACTCACCTAATTGTGTCAACTTTTTCCCAATAACTCGTAAAAAAAACACTAACACTCACTAAATTTTTAAGATGTTGTGGCACATGCAATTAAGCCAATCTCATCACATAATCAGTCCAGGAACAAAGTGACATGAAGATGAATTAATAGACTACATAACAAGGGTTTCTTCTTAGATGTCCAAATGCATGTTGTGCCACAATTCCTACATGACCCCTTTCAAATGCTGCACAATCAAATCACATATTGAAGAAATATTTCTTTAGATTATTTGAAGGAAATGCTCAAGGTTTTGAATACATATCTGCAATCAAATATTCAAACTACCTTTTTTGAAAACAAGACTTCTAGCCACGAGAAGTTAGCCAGGCTTGTAAGAGCAAGGTACTGTCTTAGCTCCCACAGGGACTCAAATCTCACAATAGTGGTCAGCTTGCCCCAACTATTTCTTTTTTTTTCTTCAAGTTAGTTTTACTATATTAATCTTGTGTCTTTCATACTTATTGGAATTTCTATCTAACCAAATTTTCTTATAATTTTTGTGCATGGATTTTATGTCTTTTTGTTTCAAAATTGTATTGTTGGAAAGTAATTTGTATTTTGTTGTTGTCATCAAAACATATTCATATATATGTTGATTATTCTAGATATTTTTGATCTTCAACAAGAAAATAGACATTATACTACATTCATTTGGATAATTAGCACGTGATGGTGGGATGGGAGAGCTCTAGTCAATAAGGAAGTTATTATAGTGGTTGGTTTTTTTGCACCTGTTTACTTAGGGGTTTACATAAACATGTACTTCATTATCTATGTATATCCAAATGATACGTAGGGACTACTTTCATTTTCGTTTGTTAGATGTGTGGTTAATATGCATATTTAAAGGATAAGGATTACATTTAGTAGTGCGGACGGATTTCTTCCTAGCATTTCATTTTTAAAATTAAATCTAGGTCTAGAGCCCTTTTGATTGGCTTATGTGTCAAGATGCTCCTTACTTCTTTCTTTGTGTTGCTAAAGAATTAGAAATTATAATAAGCTATTTGTAGTGTTAAAATATTTTCTACCAGGGTAAGGCCCAGAGTCAGAGTAGTTACTTGTATTATTTATGAAGTATATACTTTGTAAACATAAGCACTCTTACTGCAAATGAAATTATGTTCCTTCTTTATAATTGGGTTCATATAATAATTAGCCACACGAAACTAAAACCGATGCACATTTTTTTTTCAAGGATGCACTTCATGGGAACTTCACATTAAATCACTTTCCTTAATTTCACCACACAATTAGAGTATTTCATTCTACAGGGTAAGCCACAAGGTGCTGATGTTGTGCGTTGTCTTGGAATTATCAGTGACCTTTGCAGTCCCTTTGGAACAGTTAGGTAGTTTTCCATGGATGTTGAATGTTGGTCAAATTGGTAAAATTTCCACAGTTTGATCCTAGAAATGTAATGTTTCTTTTGGTTCAATTTCCATCAAGCTTGATTTTGTAGTCATACTACTGCTTGATTCAATCATAGTAATTTTATGTAATATCATTTGGAATCAATCTTCAAAAATATTATTATTGATTATAGACATCAACTCGTTTTCAGATTCAAGAAGAAGATATGACATGGATGGTTTTCTAAACCTTGGTCTACTAGATGAGATGTCTTGTCCTCTATCTGAACCCTTTTCTTGTTTAAATAATTTAATAAATTGTTGAGTTTGTGTAGCAGTTGATATGTAACCATAAAGAAAGGAATACTTATCAAGTTATCACAATGTATTTATATCATACCTTATATACAAAAATATAAATCATGGCACATTCTTGGGTCCTGGAAAGAAAAAACATTTAATAAATAATAAGAGATGATTTAAAAAATATATATAATTAAGTGAAATATTCATTCAATCTAAGGAAATTACTTTGACTTGTTCTTAGATTGAAAGAAACGATGGAGAATTCCTTAGGACTGTTAAGGAGATTATGAAATCAATATGTGTCCTCAAAGCCATTTTATAACATCGATGCTAGATCAAAGCAGGGTTGTCTTCTTTTTATTTTTATTTTTTAAAATAAATTCTACTTATATTAACACATATTATAACAAAACATACAACTATATAGAGGAATGAAAAGGTCCTTAGGAAGGATAGAGCTTTAGAATTACAATATTTAGCATCCTTTTTAATAACACCCTTGGCTATAATCCTGGTTTGAAAATCAGCATAGAACATATTATGAAAGGCTTCTAAAGAAAATTGATCCCCATTGGAATCTAAATTGAAGTGCATCCTTAAGATGGGTGCAGACAATCCATTATGATGCAATGCCATACACCTCAAAATTTACCTAGAGAAATTGCATCACAATCCCATGCATTGCATCCTTTGGATGGAGTGTAGGAAAAATATTCTGATGTAGTGCCACACACCTTGAAAGTGAGGTGGAGAAACTGCATCAAAATACCCTGTAGTGCATCCCTCCACAAAAAATGTTTGTAGGAAATATACTTCCAGGAGGTCCAAATCAGATATCTAGAACGTTTTCTCTTCCAAAAAAATTAAAAATATGTTGAATGATCTCAGTTATCCGAAAGTGCAGGCATTATGCATCGATGAAGCTAGACTTTACAAGCATGTTTTTAGAGGGTAATTCCTGATAAACCATTGACCATGGAAATATAATCAACTGAAACACTGCGCTTCCAAATTGTGTTAAGGTGCATTATCCACTTCCATTTTGTCCTCAATATCCACTTTCTATTGAGTATCTCTCTGAATGGATGTGACAAATGAAGAGCCTGGTAAAGCTAGCATGCCTTACAAATCCAAACTGGCTTGGTATAGCACCAAAGCCAATCCCTCTAGATGGGGCTGGGGTTATTGCCATTAAGTGTTTTCTTCAGGGATAAGGTTTTGCAAATATTTTATCCCACCTGCTAAGTATCTCTTTGAATGGATGTAACATATGAAGAGTCTGATAAATATGGCATGCCTTAAAGATCCAAACTAGCCTTCTATAGCAAGAAATCCAATCCCTTTTACTATTCAATTCATGTGTGTATTTTTTAGGTACAATTCTTTGCAATTCATGTATTCCACCACTTGGTGATTGTCTTTTTGAATGGATGTGACACATGAAGAGCCTTGTGAAGGCTTATAGATCCAGACTAGCTTGTTTAGTGTAGAATTTTCTTGTGTGGGGATGAGGATTTCTGATTCTTATTTTGAAACATAATCTAATATGAGAAATCCCTTTTCTTGAGAGATCAATGTCCAAGACCTCCACTTTCTCTTGGATTGATCCTAAAGTCCCCTTTACTCAAAAACCCCTTTTAAGTGAATTGTTTAAGCGATATCCTCTGAATACAAGAAAGAGTAGTAGCCTAATATGTAGCAGCCTTTGAAATTCCCATGTACTTTACATGAACTAAAAAGTGCAACCCTCTTCCAAGCTTCCCAGATTCTCTTAAGAATGATAGCCTACGAAATATTCAAACCTACTGGTTTGGCTAGCATAGCAAAGAGCTTAAATGTCCCTTTCATTCTCATGATATGTTTGTTATGAAAAATTATGGATCTGGGCAGCTGCTTCCATAGTTAGACACTGAAAAGGAATCAAACTACCCACTTAGCAGATGATATTTTACTCTGTAGACCAATGATGATCTGGCCCAATATTCCATCTTGCCTGAACATCATGGAAAACAGCGACTGACATATATATACATATAATACTTCATATTTATTTTTGTGCACATTAGTATCCACTTTATTTTGAATTTATGGGATCAATCTAAAGTCAACCACGCTACCTTTAAATAATGTTCCAATGTCCGGTGAATGGAGCTCCTTGAACTTCCATTCCCAAGGATTTTGGCTGGCTCATTTGCATTGAGTACTTCATATTGATTGTTGTGCAAATTAATATCCACCTTATTTTGTTTTATACTTGGTTTTACATGTTAAAGCCAAATTCGTTTTTTTCCTTTCGATTCCATTCCTACTTACAATCATTTAGAGATGGGGTCTCCTATTCTAAGGACACCAACATCCCCTTGTCCCCCATGAAGCCCCCTAAAATTTAGGGGGGTGTCTCCATATGACTCTCAAGTGTGTTTCCCAAATCCTTCATCCCCATGTTCCAGAAATTTGGTGAAACATTAGAACTATCACTGTAAGGATAATTTTCATGAAGAACCATCCCCTCTTACCACTGGGGAATTAAGGCTTTTTGAACAAGAACTAAAAGACAAATTCAACTTTTTTCATTCCAGTCCCTTCCTATAGGTGCACAAAATCATATGAGAGCATTCATGGCTTAATGAGGATGGTAATTCCCTTGTATTCTTGTCATTATATTTTTGTACCACTCTTTTCTCCATGATGTCATTATCCCTTGAAGTAATATATGGTGCATCTAAAAAAATGCAAGTTTCTGTCAAATTTTAATTACTTCTTGTTTTTAAAAACCTTGAAATAGTGGACTACAAATTTATATATTCAATACCAAAAGAATATTAATTTATTGAGCACATGGTCAAGTGATTAAAGAAATTTTTGTGCTTAGACCTGGGTTCAAAACCGAGAAGACATGTTGTCACACTAATGTTGCCCATAGAGTTAAATTCTGAATCCATGGTTAGTAGAAATCCAAGTGACATGGATGGGCTAAGGATGTAGAGTATCTCAATGAATGATGCCAGGTTTAAGACTTCTGTGGACTTTACAGTATAGATACTTCTTTGTCATGGAATTTTAGCCAAAGGAATAGCCAACAATTAACCAAGGGCTATTTAATAACAAAGGAGAAAAATCGTGCCTATGACCTTTACATACTTCATTGTAGACATTTTTAACTCCTTATCAAAAACCAAACCTAACCATAGTTGTAGCACTAATTAGGGAAAATCCTTGGTCTACCACTGTAATATTACCAATTCAAAACCCTAATATGTTACCAATAGGGTGTTGGTTCCAAACTCACTGGCTAGGTTGATCAAATGTTAAGACATACACATTAGTTCAATTCTCATCACAAAACTATATAGGTCTATCCAAAATGACCTAAATTTTTTGGGTTCGCTTCTAATGAAAAATTGTCAATTCACCCATTATACTACATGCACTATAATTGCATGCTCTTTGTTTGCATCTTGATCTTATTGTTTTAGATCCCTCTATACTATTTTATTTTTTAAATATATTTCTTGTATTGTTAATATTTTGTGTTGACATCCTCATCCCTTGCTTCTGCTTATTGTCTCTAAAATTTGGGGCAATATAGAATTAGAGACATAATATTTATTTATAAGTGTGTGTAGCTATTACATGATCATAAATTCCTAGTACTGCCCTTAATAAATACATAAGCCTGAAGGAATTGTTGTGATCAGTACAATGATAATTTTCCATCTTGCTTCATAGTAACTTGATCTGTAAATGTTGTCATTCTCTTTGGATTGACAAGATATAAATGAATAATGTTTTTTTCATGCTAATATAAGTCCTTTTTTTATATGTGAATGCATGTACTATGTGGGAAAGTTTTTAGTTTATTACTAGTTAGTGCCATTGAGGTCAATCATACCTAGTTTTCTTACGTAGTTAATAATATTTGTAGGATTAGTTTAGGTTCAGTTGCATATAGTTGTGACTTAACTCAGTTTGTATTTTTGAATTTTAATAAAATTATCTTATTTTATATATCTTCAAATTAAAACATGTTGTAATAAAAAAATTTATGTGCATAAGGAACCAGGAATTTTCCCTTCAAATGTATCAAGTGTGTATGAGAAACTGCTCCCTATGAATGTGCGTTTCTTATGGCCTGAGTGGTTTCTGTCAACATTTTTGGCAGGGTCTTAGGTCAATACTAAATAGGTTGTCTTTGATCCTTGAAATAAATCTAAATCATAGCTTTTATTTTAAGAAAACGTGTTTAGTAGTATTTATGTCTTCCATTAAAAAAATCATCAATATTTTTTTTCCTAAAATATTTGATAAATTTTCATATCAATGCTACTAATTGTGGGAAACAGCATTCTATAGATAGAT
Organism: Pinus albicaulis; assembly: GCA_034641835.2. Lineage (NCBI taxonomy): Eukaryota > Viridiplantae > Streptophyta > Pinopsida > Pinales > Pinaceae > Pinus > Pinus albicaulis. The sequence continues at coordinate 133,656 of JAXQQM020064863.1, forward strand.
CAAGATTACTGTGAAGGAAGAGTGGTCAGGTCACAGGTGTTGTCAATGATGGAAAGAATACAATGATTCTATAAAAAATGGATCATTTTCTCATCTAATTTCATTTTCTGCATTCTCGAGTTGCTTCTCATACACCACCTTTACTTGACACTTCTATGAGTGATTTCAGTGCATTTTCATGTGAGCCAGTTGATGTTGTCAAATCATCAAGGTCTACCTCCTCCAGCAAAGGTGCATTATCTACTCAAGTTGTTTTCCCACAAGAACAATTAAGATTGACAAGTAGGACAGGAAAGTCAAGCTCCCTATCTTTTGAGTTGCCAACCTCTTTTTCTCCATCATCATTTGTATTTTTGTCATCCACAGATTCATCTAAATTATCTTCTCTAAGGAAGTCAAAACTAAATCCCAATGCAAAGGTAAGAAAATGGGTTGTTATTAAGTTTGTTATTATATAATATGCATTTGTTATCTAGCTTTCTGGAACCTTGGTAAAGAAAACCCAAGCCATGAATTCTTGTCATTCGTGTTGTGAAATTATTGGCCTTGTTTTTTAGGAATTAAAGCTTAATCCAAATGCAAAGAGCTATACCCCATGTTTCTCTACACCTATACCAATAGCATCTCCATTGGTTCAAGGTATTTTTTATGTTGCAGGAAATATTCCTCCTATGATACCCATACAAAGCATATGAGCAGGGCTTGGAGTAAGCTCTTTGGAAAAACAAGTTTCTCAACCTGCCAAGTTTGCTTAGTACAATAATGGTGTGGCAGCATCTAGAGTGAGTGCTACTTCATATATCCAATCTGCAACCACCTTTGTGCCACATGTATCAATGGATGTTGTATCGACAACTTTGACTACACAGCCAGCAGTCGACAAAATACCCTCTCCAGGACAACAAGTATGTTTTTTGTACCTTTAAATAGAGAACCCAAGTTGTCAGATGAGATATTTTTTATGAATATGCTCTAGTAGAGAAATATAACTTATTTTATCATGATTACATTTTTACTATCTTGAAGAAAATGAATGTTTACTTTCATATAGTATACTAGTATGCTACATAACATGCAATAAGATATTGATGCTTGAATAAATATGAACTTTTCCAAATTAAAGAATCAAAACATGCATTTCCTTTTGAGGAATATTTCATCCATAGTATCTGTGTGTGTGAAATTTGAAATTATAGAAGGACCAAAAGTTTGCAAATATATTACGCAGAAAATTACAAAAAGTTCAAAAAATAACGTAGTAAAATGTTAAAGAAAATATTCAAGGTGACCATAATTGATCTCTTTTTGATACTTTACAGTGAGGATATTATGATTTTTGCAAGATAAACATATTTCCTTAATCACATATGATATCAACTGAGGAGCTACAAGAATCAACACCATCTTTGATTTGAACCTAAACAGTCTTATTATCTTCGAGTATTTCCTAATCAAAATGGGCAGTAGACGTTACTCATGGACTATTTCTCATTATATCTATTACTAAAATATGCAAAATGTATACCTACATTTGAATCTTGTAAAAAAAACATACGATTGTTATCATTTGAATTATCCATGTCTCTTGGAGCCCAAAAATCCATTTGCTTTAGATAAGCTTTATCTATAACCTAAAAAACAACCCTATTATAAGTTGAAGGCCCATTATGTCTCTTGAGTCTTAACAAAGTATTATGGAATGAAACCGGGTAAGAACTAGATCTAGGTTTACCATGTCAAAACCTAGGTTCATTAAGATGACAACCTTGGTTTGAAGATAACCACTATACAAATTACGACCACCCATACTTATCATTTCCATCTATCTTCCATCATTAATACTAACATACTGAGGACCTGTAACCTGTGGAGGCCCATGGTAGTCATTTCAATGCAATTTATTAGAATACATGCCATGTCCACAAGTTTCTATATTTAATCTCTGCATCCAATGTGACCATTTATTATTATGATATTTATCACATCCAAAAATGACATCATTCACATAATTTTGAAGAATTCTAAAAAGTTCAACAAATTGTTTTTCACATTTACAACTTCCCTTACATTTGTTGGTTCCTGAAGCTCGAGCACTTTCAGAACAAAAATAGGCAATGTCAAGCAACACTAAAAATGGTCCACTAGTCTCTTTTCATCTACTGCTATTAGAATGAAGTTTTATTAGAGACATTGTTTATTTATTTTCTTATTTTGGTTAAAAAAGGGTTTTCTCTTGGTTTTATGTGACTTTTAATTTATCATATGTAGCATTTTGAGAAATGGAAAACAATAATGTGTGACATTTATCTTGCAGAAATTGATTTTGAATGAAAGGATACAAAGTTTAACTAGGCTACAGTTCGCTTTGGTAAAGGAAAAGGAACATCTTAAAAAGATGCGTAAGAATACGCCATATACAAATTTTTAACATAAGTAATATATGGATTTTTCTTTCATAGGTATGTTCTTTTTTCTATCCAAGATATCACAACAAGAAAAATATTGATATTGTATAAATTTTTGGAGGACCTTATTAAGGTGGATTTTTCTGATGTCCTAGTTGATTGATACCTTATCATATGTCAAGAAGGCTTTAAATATGAATTAACATGTTCTTGAAACAAATAAAATTCAAAATTTATAGATATGAAAGATAAAAACAAATTTCAATGGCTTCGTTTGATTGTTAGTTGAATCTGTTGTGGGCAGGTTACAAGAAATGTGATTGGAAAAAGGATGGGGAGACAATGCAGAGCATGTCTTGGATATGTTTAATTTGTTGCTATATATCCTTCAGGCACTTTAGCCATCGACATTGAAAATGTTTCTAGTAGGGATTCCTATGGTTTTCAATTTTGTGATTCTTTCACCTCATGGTTATTTTGGCCAAGGAAATGTTTTAAGAATGCCAGACAAGACATCACTGGAAAGGTAAAGAGATTTTTTATAATTGCAATGTACATTCCATGATATCATCTCTTGATTGTTTGATTATATTTTGAACGTTTCTTTTTATTTTGTTTTTTCTTTTAAATATGAAATTGAAAATGCTTGGTACCATGTCCATTTAAAAAACAACCAAAGCTTGAAGATGAAATTAGTATTACATGATATTGATTGGAATCCTTATAACTATTTTTTGTTAAAATATTTTCATGACTATCAGAAAAGTTTACTTTCATGTTGTTATTTGAGTACATGTTGTTTATATAATTGACCAAGTTCATGTGTTAGAAAATGAAATGTTATTGTCGAATAAGACAACAAGGATTAAACATCACACCTCAGATTATTTATTTTCACAAGTTATCTACAACTTGATATTTTTAGCATGTCACTTATAAGTTGACATGATTGTGCCTAAGCTTTCCTTGAAGGTTGAAAACTAAGTTACTAAGGTGTTATTTTATATGGTTACACTTTATTTTCTCTATTTATACAAGCTATCTGGCCACATAGTGACCACTATCTCTCAATTGAAGAAAATGTGTTCGAGTTTCTTTCTTGTATGGGAAAAAATGGATTTGACATTGTTGATGTTGAGGTATATGTCGTATAAATTATTTATAGTCTACTTTACTTTATGTTCTAGTGTTCATTATATTTCATGTCTTACACTCAACATTGTGTCTTATTTTGTTTTCAGAAAAGGAACTCAATATTGATGGTAAGAAGTAGGAATTGAAGAAAGAGGAGAATAATAACACTCGTGTGACATACTTATTATCTAGTCCTATTTTTTTTCCCCAGGAAAAAATCAGCAACTTTATATTCATAAATTAATGAGAGTTACACACAGTACATGCAACTAAGCATTGAATATGCCCCTAGGGCCCGTGTAATTATTTACACTGTGTAGCGAGGCTACCTATAAAAATTACATATTGCCAGCATGTTTGGGATTTTCACGCTTGCCTTTCCTCTTTTGGACGATCTACCAATTCCCCGAATGTAGGGAGGAAGGAACCAAGGCCAACTCATTTTTCCCTGTTGTATTTTCTTTTTTCAGAGTCTGAATTTTCAGACACATACCCTAATACACCTTCATTCCAGAAGTGGAGCGGAAGGTTATATAGCTTGACCCAAACCGGCATCCTGGTAATCTCCATCATGTTTGCATCAAAATCAGGGAGCCAATGGGTGATCAAGAGTCTTGTAGAGCCACAAAATCATAGTCTTGCCCTGATTATGATATCTATGGCTTCCTGTGATTGAAACTTGACAATAAAATACCCTTTGGAGCATAGATGTATGTCGCAGTCCATGGTCCATTTTGTAAATATCCAATGGAACAGCTCCATTGGTTTTGGACAGTAACGATTAAATCTTCATATTATTGCCTACGTTTCAATTTGGAACGATGTTCCTGAATCTCTGGTGCCTTAATTTTTAGTTCTAGTCCTCAATTTAGCTACTCCACAATGTATGGTTTCAGAGTGTTTTCAATATGTTTTGTTGGTGTTGATGCTTTGTTTTTTCCTTGTAAGATGTGCCATTTAGGGATCCAAATTTGAAGGTGTTGGTTCCCTTCATCTCTCCATGTGTTATGTTCTGTTATGATCTAGTTGAGGTACTTCCTCCTGGTACTCATGCTCCTCCTTTGAGCTTTAAGTTCAGAGCAATGGAGGAGTTCGTTTGGATGGATTAATCCTTTAATCGAGTGTCCCCCTGTAGTAACTTCCCAGCATAAATTAGGCTTTGTTTCATGGCCGAAATGCCTCTAGAAAGTTGGATATTTTCCTTCATATCTGAGATCAAATTTGTCTCCCGTACCCATATTCTTTTGGATTCCCCATCTAAATTTTTAATGAAAATCTGGAACTCGACCTCCTTTTCAGAGATCCACCCTCTTTTATCTGGGTTTGTGGAGTTTGTGGATAAACCCCTTGGCCCAAAACTTCCCACAGGATTCTCTCTGATTCCAAAAGATAGAGAGGCCTCACATAGGAATTTTACCCTAGTGCAGGCAACCTCGCTCCTCCCCTGCCACCAAATCCGCTGAGGGGATAAAATAGGAGTCATACCCCATTCAACCCACACATTGGATGTATATCTTGGTCCCTCTTGACATAGAGTAGAACATTTGGCTGCATATCAAAAACTAAAAAGAATAGAGCATAAAGAGATGGATACCCAAACGATGCGTCGCTTTTGGATCCAATAAGACCCAATTATTTTTAGGGAGAACCCGTACCCATCAGTGCCTCTTCTTGTATGTGGACTGTGCAGGAGATCCATAGTGGATCCGTAGTTGTAGATGAGTTCATCCTTAGCTAGATCACCCACCCATAGCCACCATTGAGGCAGCGGGCCTCCGGCTCTAGCCATGACCTCCATTCTGTCAACTCTATCCCATGTTCCCTTGATCCCACCATTGAGAGACCAAAACCAGGTGCCCGGAGCAATCAGGATCCCAAAAAAATCAATCACCGAGTGGGAGAACAGTGAGTCCAAAGCAGTTCATATTGAGAATAATTGCATGATAAAGAAAATCAAAAAATTATGTCTTGTCGCACCTTTCAAACCTGCTTCCCCTATCCGCCATGAGCCTCTTCTTGGAAAAATAGCTTAGATCCTCCATACGTGTATTCCAGTGCCGAAACAGGTTGAATCCTTTCCCATCCTGACGTTAAATCCAGGGGAGTCATCGTTGCCTCCCCAAAAACCCTCGCCCTGCAAACCCTAACAATTTGATTCTCCATATTTTCCAAAATTATCTAGTCATATATTTCAGTCCTCGATTAAATTAGTCATTTTTAGCTTAGTCACTTATTATCTAGTCGTATATTTTTCCCTATACTAAATTAGTCATTTTTAGTGGCAATGAGATCATTGTTGATTTTTCTGAGCCTCATAAAATATGATTGGATGAATTTATCTTTTCCCTTCTTGACATTATTCAACTTATTCTTGAAGAAAAGAGCTTGATTAGCATTTCTAGCCCTGAACATGCTAAACAACTTATCATACATATCTTTGGATGTGCCTAGCTTAGAGATGTAAGAAACCAAGTGCTTATGTATCGAATCCATGATAATCATATTTTCTTTGATTTACCATTTCTATACTTCATCTTTGTGGTAGTCGATGCATTTGATGGAGGCTCATGGATCGTCCCTTGCACATAATCCATGACATCTTTATCTTCGAAAACCAAATCCAAAGAAATATTCCATGCATGATATTCAAACTTGTCAATCAACTTATCATCAGACTTGAAACCCTTGTATGTGGAGGCCATCAATCCTTGATAGGACTTCTTCTTTGGTGATTTCTTTTCACACTATCTTGGGCTTTGTCTTCACCTCAACTTTGATACCATGTTAAATTTAGATAACCATGGTATGTTCTATGATTAAATGCAATTTTTATTCAATATTCTTTAAGAACCAATTCATATTTAGGAATCACATAAACTTGAAAGTAAAGTGCTGATAGAACATAAAAATAGATCAACAGAGAAGAAGCCAAATAATGTATCAAAAATTGTAATTCTCCTTGTCTAGAAAATGGATAGATAAATGTATGTTAAAGCAGTCAACAGGATGCCCTAGCCAGAAAATTCTTGAGGTTGTCAAACCAAATTCTCCAACAGCTGAATTAGCCTTTCTCCAAGTGTCATATACACCCCTCAAAGACATCTCCAAAAATTCAATGCAACTGGACCCAAACTGGTCAACAAAAAATTCAATGCTGCAGTCAATGGACAACAGTCAAATTCAACATTTCTCCTTTATTTTTATGCCCTCCAATGCGGCCTTAATAAATCATAATTTCATGTTCAAAAATCGAAGTCAAAATCCAAGAGTTGACCCAAAGTCAACGTTGGTCAACGTTGTACATAAACCCTAAAAACAGTCCAAAAATTTGAGCAACTTCTTCAGGTTCAGATTCACATGTGTGAGGGAAAGGAAGCCTCTCCTAATCTGTACGAACCAATTAGAACAAAAGTATAATGTGTGTGATGAGATGATGATGAAATGAACATCATATCTCTCGAATTTATATCCATCAATGAGGGTGTGTGAGACATTTGTTGGGCTTGTGAGCCTATATTACAAATCTGTTTGACCTTGGACATGTGTGGAAAATAAAATAAAAATATATTTTCTACTCATCCAAACAAGATGATATTTAGATCAATATTGCACCTACTAGAAATAGGAATCTAAAAAATATATAATCAGCGTCATATGAGCAGTGCACCATGGAGTTTGGAACTAGTTGCGCAAAATTAACAAGTAGACATAACAAGTTACAAATAGAAAGGAGAAATTTGGATGATGTGTGACCTTCTGTAGATATGATGTCTCTATTGTTGGATATATTTAACATCCAAGACCAAGATATAGATTTAGGTGAAATTTGGATGAGGATGCAACCTTCTCTAGAAATGATGTCTCTAATGGTCGATACATTTGCATCCCACACCAAGAAATAAATTTAGGGAAATAATATGTTTGGGGAATGGTAACAAATTCCAAACTAGGCTCCCATACTTAGAAATAATAAATTAGGTGGAAACATTTACTATATTTTCCTTCTCTGATTTGAAATAAGTCAAAATTTAAATAAGTATCATATTTATCTACCTCAATGTCCACTAATGACATGTTTTCAAAATTTACAGGCTCATGGGGTGGAGGGTTCGACCTCCTATAATTAGTCATTGTTTTAAAAGGATAGAGAATAGTGAAAGAGACTGCATGGAATTTTTCTTGAAAATTTTGTTGACCTAGATATAGATGTACAGGGTTCCAACTCTTACACTCAACGATTGTTTTAAAAGGATAGATAATAGTGAAAGAGACTACATTGAATTTTCGTTGAAAAAATTGTTGACTTAGAGATCAATGTACAATGCTGTGAATGTGTTGGCTGATTTGATAGTGTTGTCAAAGGATCCATTGTGGTCTTTGTTCATGGTAAAATAGTAATATTTTCCCTCTTTTCCGCTTATCGAGGCCATCTTCCTTTGGTTGTATACAAATTTCGAAAATTCTAGTGACGTCACTAATGACATGATGCTAACCTAGAGTGGCACATTGTCCATCCACCGGAAATGCATGCCAATATGTTACTTGTGTTGAGGCATATGTTTCCATGCTTACATATCTACAAAAATCTTGTTTTGTTACATTCTCACATAGTGGCAAGAAACTAGTTTTATTAAACCAAAGGTATCAACATCCCCACCCCATCAGTTGTCTTGAAGTCTTGGTGAAAGGGGGCCCTTAATGAATCTAATTAGTTGATCTATGATGAGTAGTTCGGTGTGAATCTAGACTTTATCCCCAACTTCGAACCTCATCAAAGTTCCAATCCATTATAATATAATTTAGTAACCATGCACTTTATTGTGATAACTATAATACAAATTTTTTATTTGTGTTTCTGTGTTCCTTTTAATTTTTCTTCACACTTATCTAGATATTCATGAAACTAAAAATTATTTTCCTACAAGAGGCCACCTAAATGTGAATCATTCCATTTATCTTTGGGGCTAAGATAATCAATTTTTCTTTTATTCAAATATATGAGGCATTGGCAACGAAGTGGGTATGGAATAATGAGGGGACTATGACTAAGGCTCTGGTTTTCCATGTAGTTTCATTTATCACTACTAATTTTTTTCCCTGTCAACATAACGTGGAAAAGGTTGTTAGGGACATACTAAACAATGAGAAAAACATTGAACTAAAAAAACTGACACATAGAAATCAACCTAAATATGGGATTTGAATATAAGGAAGAGATGGAAAACCTTAAGTATGGGTTACCACAAACATGAAATGTCAATTAGAACCTCCTAGTTGTGCCCCTTCTTAGACAAAGGAAATAAAGTACTCACAAGGAGTCACATTGGAATGGGTGGAAGAGATAACAACTAAGGTGAAGCATGGGAACAAGAATATGGTGAAAATTGAGCATTCATTTAATTCAATGTATCATTCATGATATACTTACCTTAAACATTTAATGAAAAACACTTTGTTACGTCGAGAGGCGCATCTACGACGGTTTGTTCGATGTCAAGTGTATCACGTCCTCATACAAAATGTCGGCTTCGAGTTTTAAATTAAAAAAAATAAATAAAAAATAAAAATTAAGTGTCACTTAACAAATAAATTTTAACAATCATATAAATAAACCATTAAAACAACTCAGCTACTGCAATTATTTGATCAACAAGGTGAGGTGAAAAAAATTTAAAAAGCAACTCAGACTACAGCAATTATTTGATCAACAGAGAGGTGATTCGCATTTGGTTCACGAATCTAATTCTAGGTAAATAATTTATATTTCCTTATCCGCATTTTCATCTCTGAAAGCAATAACACTTGATACAATAGCGATGCATTTATAATAATAATTCCACAGCTTCCATTCATTGGCCTTCTTAGCATCTATATGGGAATGCGCGTGAATCACCGGGTATTGAATTTTCTCCCTCAATTTAATATCCAAGCTTACATGAACTATCGTTCTCAATTGAAAAAGGGTATACATTCTTTGGTCTCATGGGATCGGCACATTCGTGAAGTAAGTTTTTCTCACTCTCTCTTCTCTGTTCTCGACTCTCCTACCGAAACCAACCCTCTGCTTTATGGGTGAAAATGGTTCCATGAGTGCTCTGCTGTAGGGTTCGATTCCCATGTTTCCCGACCACACAAAATCTACCATTTTATTATATTTACATTACAACAAATCGAGCGTTAATGACTCGATCATCGAATATCCTGCTTTGAGTACTTTTGATCTTCAACCCTAATGGCATTGGAGGGTTAATCATAGATTCTAGAACCCCTTTTTCGCTCATTTGCCACAAGTTTCTTATGATTCCCTCACGAATCGTTGTCATCACTTGTTACTTACCCACGCAGCGCTTCCCCTCTCAGGTGCCGGACTTCACTTTATCCCATATGGCCTTCTGAGGGATTCAACTTTTCCTACGCGACGATTCAATTTCAAAGGAGTAGATTATGATTTTCTCATCGATAACAACATAATCCCTCAAGTAATCGATATCGACAGAGTAACATAGTCTTCTGCACTTGAACAGTGTTCCCACTGTAGAAACATGGTGATGTTTCAGTGATTTGGTATCATATCTACGGCAGAGATACCCACCGAATTTCTTTAAGATGACAATGAAAAAAACCTTCTCTCCTTTTCATGAACTCTGTGATGTCCGACGGTGAAATTAAGTAGATTACATGTTTTGTAATATTTTGGAGATGGAAGACTAGCTTCAAAATTAAGCTTGGAGTTGAACAATAATGAAATATATGTAAGGGAAGCTTTTAATCACCTCGATATTTACATATCGTAGTGTTTGAATGGTTTAAATTTTATAAATATTAATATAAATATTTATTACTTATATTAATATAAATATGTATTACTCATATTAATATAAATATGTTTGGTGATCATAAAAATGAAATAATTAATATATTAAATAACAAATATTAATATTTTATAAATATTAATATATAAATGTTTATATTAATATTTAATGTCCAAATCTCATTACACAATTTACAATATTGCACATCTACAACAATTTCCTTATAGACATAGAAAGAGTATTAAATATTTTGTAGTTATATATTTGATATTTTGTAGCTAGGTATTATATATATATATATATATATATATATATATATATATATATATATATATAGTATCGTGTAATTAATTATACATACGAGAATACAATATCATGGATGTATTATGAGGGAAACTAGTAATAACAATATTGAAGAAATGAGAAGTGTAAATGAAAAAGAGTTAAAAGACAAGGATCAAATATTATGAAAAAGAAGTAATTAGAAATCGAAAGAGAGCGAGAAGAGGGTAGAAAAAAATGAGCGAGTGAATATTACAAAGACAAAAAATAGTTTGATGATCAAAGGGAAGAACAACGAAAGAAGGAACATGAAAAGAAAAAGGCGGCAACGAGAAAGGCGGAGAATGAGGATGAAAGGGAAGCGAACGAATAAATAATTCTCAAAGAGAAAGAATGAAATTTTAAGAAATGGATGAGGATGAAAAAGAAGGACGCAAGAAGAAAACAAAGACAAGAATATGTAAGATCACATAGAAAAAGACAAATCGAAGGTCTTAGTGATCTAGGGCCAACAATTGAGGCTCATTTTCCTATAGGTATGAATATACAAAATCATCAACCAATGGAGCAGTAGCAGCCGATGAATGTGAAATGATTTCCAATGTGCAGTGGAATATGAAGTTATTGCACATAACAAATTTCGTGAAAGAATTGATAAATTAGGTCATCCTCAAATGTGCCATGTGTGTGAGGAGTTGCATATTGGCATTCAAGTGGTGACTACAAAGACATGTCCAATGTGTACTATATGTATAACGAGAGGGTAATAAACATAGATTTTCATCACAAATCATATGAATCCGAGGTTACGACCTTTGATCCTTGAAAGTCTTACGCAAGTTGAGGAATTTTGATAGCAGAGCGAGTCCAATTTTGCGGGTAATGCATTCAATAATTGGCCAATACAAATATAAAGGACACACAATCGAGTTTTACTCAAGATGTTAAATATGTTGCCAGAAAATTGCCTCGACATATTGAAGACTTGGATTTAATGATGTTGGTGCGAAAAAAAGTCAATAAGAGGGATCAAGCTATGGTTTCATTGTTAGAAGGCAAAAGGTACTAGATGAATTAGTTTATAAGATTCAAAATGATCCATATTATAAAGGTGTAGAAATTGATATGCATGTTGTGGACGGAGATTTTGAAAAAACAACAAATGTGTCACATATGACCAATTACAGTATACTGAGATATGGACAATGACATAGACATTACATTGTTAGAAGGTGCTCCAGTTGTGAGATACTTTAGACGATTATGATACAACTTCTTTTGTTGTAGGCCTCCAAATGCACCTAGGGAAATTGAACTTATTCGTGCATGGGCGGATAATCCTAATAGAGAAGAAAACCAACTAGATGAAACTACAAATGTCATTAATTGGCCTAGAATTGGTTCATCTCCAATAAATAGTACAATATTTGAAGGGTTATTTGATATGGCATTTCCAACATTATTCTAGAGGAGAAGCCGATTGGTTACAACCACGACTAAGAAACGTGCATCTTCATGAGTATGCAAAACATCTCCTCGAATTTCATGATAATAGGTTTGGGAGGCATCCTCGATTTAGATACTTTTTACTCGATATCATCATGAGACATCGTGCTCAGCGTGATACCAGCAAGTATTTGTTAAAAAATATGACGAACTACCTCTATGGATTGATGAGTTACAAGAGCATTTACAAAATCTTCCTAACTAAAATTGCAAATAGATTGATGAGATTAGGACATGTTCTAAAGAGGTACACGTGCATATTGGAGCAAATGTCGTGGCAAATTGTGTGACTTAGTACAACAAATTGGATCTCCTACAATATTCTTCACATTAAGTGTAGCGAGATATGTAATGGCTCGATTTGCATGTATATTGATGCCGGGTACCTCTCCTACAGGTCCAAAGGAAACAAGAGAATGGGGATGCCCACGAGATGTCATTGATAATCCTCACATTGTAGCAAGTTATGTGCATTTAAGACATACATTGTTTCGAGATGAGATTTTTTCAAAAATTTCATCATGCTACGGATTTTTGGTGTCATGTATGAATGGGAAACATCACGGATCTCCACATATGCATGGGTTTATTAGGCTAAAATATGCTCCCAATATGGACAAATTGAATTGTTTGATCGAATCAAAGTTAGATTTGCAAAAAGAATACTTTGATAGATCCTGTCCATGCATTCAATCCACGCAATGAATATCAAATAAAGATCCCTATTCAACGGAAACGATGATGATCATCCTGTGCAAGAACACCGAAACAAATATTTCAGTTTGATCCTATGATGGACTATGAACGACTTCTCAATTGTGTTGAGTGCCACATCGCCTATGCAATGAGAAGTCATGCCTTAGAAAGAAGGGTGGAAAATTGGTGTGTAGATATAAGGCACCATGGGAGCTATGCAAAATGTCATGGCTTTATGTTGATGAGGGTGGAGAAAAAATATATGAACCTAAGCAAAATGATGATCGATTAAATACACATAATCGTGAAACATTGATGATGTGGCGTACAAATATGGATTGGAAAACTTTGTTCTTTCTGAGCATGTTGTGATTAACTACATAGAAAAATATGCATCAAAAAGCGAGAAAGAAAGAGGTCGAAAGCTTCCATGATATGTTGATGCATATTTCTTCTATTCAAAATCCAAATGAACTAGCGACACGTGCATATAGAACATTGTTGTGTGTGAGACTATCGTTGACAAGGATATAGGAGCACAAGAAACAGTACCATATGCTTTTGGAGCTTCCTCTTAATGAATGTAGTCGTACATTCATTGTTTTGAATGTTGGGATAAATGTTTTCGGAAAAGTAAAATTTGATGAAAATAATGACCATAATGATAATTCTCTTATCGATGCATATAGGAAGAGACCCGTGAGTATGGAGCACCTTTCGTTGATAGAAGCTTCTAGATCTTGGTCATATAAAAAACGTCGTACGTGATGAGAAATGGTTACCACGGGATAATGTAGCCATTGTACGAGTATTTCCTAAGTTTCATTAGGTACCACGCTGCAAATATAATAGTTTTGTTGAGTTTTGTTGATCTGAGTTAGTATTGTACTGAGTCAGTTTCGTGATTTTCATATAGATATTGGTTCTAGAGATGATGACATCATACAAAATTAGGAAAATTTTTCCTATAATCCTTCGGCATATTGATCGTAATACAATGCCTTCAAAGGATCTGGCTCAATGTCCAAATGAGGATGAAGATGTTTTACATGTACAAAATGATTCTAAGCGACATAAGTGGGAGATTATTTCAAGTTTGTATAAGAATAAGTTTATACATGCGAGCGAGTTTGACATGATTGGATTTAGGGATCGTGATGTTATGACCAATTGGAGCTCTAGCTTTGTTGATGAAGAGACATCAAGATGTGCAATGAACTTCATATCTGATAAGAAAAAAGTGAATGCAATTGTTACTACTAAATCATTAAAAAAATATTCATTTGAAAGTTTAGGAGAAAAGCAAAAAATAGCATTTAATGTAGTTCTTGATCATTACAAAAAGCAGATGACAAGGAAGAACGGGTTGCTTAAGATTATCCAAGGGATAGCGAGTGCTTGGAAAGTCTTACTTGATTGGTGCAATAAAAAAAAGACTTGAAAGCGACTCTCTTCCTCATCAGAGCCCATTGCTTCTTTTGGTCCCTATCGGTGTTGCGGCATTCAACATATACTTGCATCAACAATACGCTCTGCTCTTTATATACCGGTAAGGAACTTCATTGATTTACAAGGGTCGACATTTGCTTACCTTACAAGAGGAGATGAAACATGTTAAGTACATTCTTATTGATGAGATGAGTTTTATAGGGAGACATTTGTTGACACATATTGATTCTCGACTTCGTCAAGCGTTTCCTCATAATAAAGAAGTCTCATTTGGAGGTATATCAATTATATTGGTTGGTGATTTGGGACAACTACCTCCTGTTATGGATAGACCTACATATGCATGTGAAGGTCATGAAAAAATAATTATGGAATTTATTCACAATTGTTGTAACTCTTGATACAATATACGGACAAGATGGACGAGCAATGATCAAAGATTCTTTCGTCATTTATTATAATGAACGTCGGAGATGCGATTCCAACAATAGAAGATTGGAAAGTACTAATGAAGTATAGATTCTAATTTGGATGCTTCAACAAAAGAGTCATTTAATAAGGCTACACATTTTTTCACAACAAATGGTGATGTGCACAATCACAATAAGCGTTGCTTGGTATCCCTAAATCACCCTGTTGCACGTAGTGTTGATACAAGATCAAATAACAACAACAACATGGAAGACGAGATGAGGAAAATTTGGATAATGATATCCTTCTTATTGTTGAGAGCTAGGGTTATGCTAATTCAAATTTATGGACTAATGCGAGACTTGTCAATTGTATCTTGGAGTAGTTGAAGATATTGAGTATAATCTACGGAACATCACCTCCTAATCCTCCTACATATGTTTTAGTAACATTTGATAACTATGTCAAAGTTGTGTGGGATGAATTATTCCTCATACTGTTCCTATTATACCTATTGAAAGAGGCAATAATAGACAAATTCCATTGCGACTTGCTTGGGGATTAAAAATTCATAAGTCCCGAGGGATTGACACTAGAAAAAGGCAACTATTGATATTAGAAGGACAGAGCGACAAGGTCTCACTTTCTACCGCAATATCTCGAGTTAAATCTTTGGATGGTCTTCGATTTCAACCACCATTTCCATATGATCGATATGAAAAGATGGAAAAAATGTGTCGGTGTTTCTAAGAGAAAAAAGAAGTCGAGGGTTAAGGTTAAATACTAAATAAATTATGTATTTTTCATGTATTTTTTCAATATATTCTTCATATCACATTTGAATGATATGATAGGTGTATTTGTTATTGAATATATTAATTATTTCATTTTTATGATCACCAAACATATTTATATTAATAACATTTGTTAGAATTTGTATTTCTAATCTTCAAAATTTCAAAGTATGATGTACAACTCAAAAATATACAAAAATTTTAATAAAGCTTGAAAAAATGTGACGTTGGTGCCTCCAAGCTGGAATCGGGCCTAGATCCATCTAACCTACGGATCTATCATGCGTCGAAGGGATCAAATCTCTCGATGTGAAAACCTTTCCTCATGTTTTGCACTCAAAAAATAGGTTTCACAATTCGAGAGATTTGATCCCTCTCGGCGCATGATAGATCCGAGTTAGATGGATCTAAGCTTTGGTTTATAAAAGGCTCATGTACACTCACATCTAATAACCCATTTTTATATGATTAGTCTAGATGTAAAATAGAACTAAGGAGAACATGGATGGGATTTATGTGAGACTAGTTGTCCATAAATCGTCATATGGGTGTTGGGTGTCAAGCTAAAACAATAGGATAAATTTTTTTCTCCTAGTAATTCTCTATATGGACGGCTAGATGGAAACATAGAACTAAAACAATAGGAAATTTTTTTATTTTTTAATGATAGTGGTTACCTACATAGGTGGGCAGATGGAAACATATCTATGTAACATTTTAGCATAGTTATCATAAATTTATATTTATACGTCAGATATGGTTCATTTTTATGTATTTCATCTAGTTAATGTTTAATAATTTTTTTAATTCTTATGTATTTCATTGTTCAACAATATTTTAATTTTTATGTGTTTAATGTTTAATAATTATTTTAATATTTATAGGATTCATTAATTTTTTAATATTTAATAATTACCATCGCCATTATCTGCAACTGAACTCAACGGGAGATAATTAGCTGGCCATTATCAGCAAGTCAACTCAACCCGAGTTACCTAGCCCGGTATGCGAAATGTCTGTGCCGGCTATGCGATTTCCCTCTGGCGCGAGAAGCCGTTTACGCGAGTAAATTCCGGGCGAGCTGGTACGATATAGGCCTGATTTGCGACTTTGTTTGTGCCTATCTCTGCCGCATATTCGAGTTATCATTCCGGTTATCTCCGGCAGATAACACGCGTATACGGGAATGACAAGTCGCGTTTGAGACGGATAATTCGCATATAGGGGAAAAACTAACCCGCATTGCCTAGAAATTAAATAGCGTATCCGGCAAAATTGGTCAGATAGCCAGAAATAAATTAGCGTATTGGAGGAGATAGCTGTCGGAAATGGTTCGCGTTAGGAGAAGATCGCATATCGGCGGAGAAATTTGACATATCTAGCTGCGTATCCTGTGAATAACTGACTTATCAGTACCGCGTTGATAACCAATAACTCACCTATCAACAACGAACATCTATCAACAAACCCTACCCTATCGCGTAGGCATTACCGAAAACAACACAGCGCGGCGAAAATGATTTGCAGAAACATACTAACTGGCAAGATATTCGACCTCCTCACTGTTTTGAAAGATTTTGCAGAAACTCCCCTGAGAAAGTGTGAGAATGGCTTATAAGCTGTATATCTCTGTTTAATATTGCATTTTGCTCTGTAGCTTAAATATTGAATTTCAGAGATTTCAGGTTTTTACGTCACCTTCTAATTTGCTTTTGCTGCACTCATACATGGAAAAAAACTCTAAGCTGTCCAAAACATAACTCTATGTAACACATCCTTAACGCCTATAGCCATCCTCATGTGCATCTTTCTGTTCCAGAACACTCTCTCCAGGGTTCATCAAATCTTCTAATATCACTTTTAACTCTATTATATGTGGCTTTACGCTTGAACCTTGGAATATTAATTTGCATCCCAAATTCTGAAACGACTGTGGAATATTAATTTACACAATCCACAATTCTGAAACAACTGTGTCAAAGATATTAATTACAAGTCCCCAAATTAAAACACAGAAATTAATGCTACATCCTCAGGGCCGTGACAGCATCCTTAATTGGCTCAGGGACTCAACTATATAAAGATGTATCATATTTAAGGTTATTCATATTATAATATAATAAAATAATAATAATATAGCTTTAAATTAAATAATTAATAGCAATATACTTTAATATGTTTTGGATATTACTTACTCTCCTAATTCACTCACCTCCTGTTTTGTTTTATGAGTTGATGATCTGAAGAAGCTGCAATCCGAATAATGAAAAAAACACTTTAATTCCTAATAAAATGTAACCCCTTTTACTTTCCTTTCCGTGCAGAGTGGCTATGACCAACAGCTCTCTGTTATATAATATGTGAGTTAGAGATATTTAATATCTAATATTATTGCTATTATAATATAGAATTAAAATTGTTCTTTAATTTCTTATTTTTATGTTAAATAATATAATTTCTATTATATGTGCAAAAAACTTGGGTCTTAATTAATTAAATCAAATCAACCATATAAAAATTAGAATAATATAGTGAAGTCATAGAATAAAACTGGAATTTAGGATTTGACCTTTGCATATTTTTCTGCTCCTCCTCTCTAATATTTTGTTGAGACTTTGTTTGACTTAGTTCTCAACCAATTGTAGCCTCCTCGTCTCGGGGAGAGAGTGTGCCCCCATCCTAGTGTCTTGTGGTCACAGATGTGAGTCATTCAGTGGCGGCAACAACTCCTCATCAATCCTCCCACCTCCCAGCATTCATCACAAGGAGGTTGAAAATATGCCGCAATCCCGCACACTACATGGCACAAAAATACATCAAGCCATTGTGTTCAAATCATTCAAAACCCCGAGTTGAGGTCAAGTCACATAAAATCTTGGAGCACATAGAATTCATGCCACACCATGCTTTAATTTGCAAATTTATTGGTGCTTTCCCATCAAAACAAGATCTTCGTAGCATGGATCAAGGCTAATTGATAGCCAAAAGTACATGTATATTTGTAGACTCAAGCCAAAGGCTTTTCTTACAATGATCTTCACTATTTTAGAGCATCATTCAAGGGTATTTGAGAATGGACCTTATTTTCTTAACAATGTTAGTCTCTTTATCTCGTTCTCCATGCCTCATTTCACCCCACACAAAGAAACGTTTTTCGCTTAGCAAAGCAAGATTCACATAGCAAGATCCAAAAATTGAACCCTTAGCGAGCAAGATCTTTGCACAACACGATCAAAAGTAGCCCAAGGAATCCTTGCGACAACAACACAATCCCATGCAAGACATTTCTACAAAGAAAAGGCAACGAACCCACGTAACACACTGGAATACATAACTCATACAAACAATAAAATGCATGATGTAAAGACAATGTTGGCAGAAATAATAATAGAGATAAGTTCTCACGTAGGCATAGAAGGCTTGGATTAAATGGAAGTAGAGGAAAAAACCCTCTTTGAGGTATGCTGAGCAAATCTGCAATGCCAAGGACCCAATTACGTTTTCCAGGTACAAA
Source organism: Pinus albicaulis (assembly GCA_034641835.2). Taxonomy (NCBI): domain Eukaryota; kingdom Viridiplantae; phylum Streptophyta; class Pinopsida; order Pinales; family Pinaceae; genus Pinus; species Pinus albicaulis. Next base: position 152,659 of record JAXQQM020064863.1, read on the forward strand.
TGCCTCTTCGCGAACAATCATATCTCAAGATTCAATTCACCCTTTCCGAAAGAGTCTCAAATCTTACAACTTCTCATCAATGTTCTCATTCTTCCTATCTAGGGAGACCACCTCAAACTAGTAAAATGAGACAAATGATGGGGGAATGAAAACTACATATGAGGTAGTATAATAGGTAGGGAATCTTCTACGCCAAATTTTGTAAAATTACTTTTCTTTCAAGGGTGTTTCATGTCATCCTCCTCCTTAATGAAAGTAATTTTGTGGAATATAAGGGGTCTCAATATCAAGGGAAAATAGAGACTTCTTAAATACAAAATTGTTTGGTTGCTCCTATATGGGTAATTTTGTACACCATACCGATTAAATATTTCAAAGAAATGTTTTTGTGGGAATTGGAAATATCATTGGAACTATGCAAAAAGCCTCATAAATAACCAAATCCAAGAGGTTCACTAAATATGTTAGTATATGCATGTACATGAATGTAACGGATGCACTCTCGGAATCCATAATTATCTTCCCCAATGATGAGGATATCATCCAACCCATTGATTATGAGCATATCCTCTTTTTTGTAGAAGGCTCCATGAATATGGCTAACTCTACAAGGGATTTCCCCCTCACCAATCCCCCCCCAAGATGAAAGAGATAGTAATATAAGCACTAATCGAAAGGTTTCAAAAAATTAGTGGGAAGTAGGAGGATTATAAGCTCTAAAACACTAACCCCAAGGAGCCGCCGAGTCGAAAAACAATGTTTAATCCCTAGTATAGTAAGATACGCTACAACATGATGAAAAGTCACACTAAAGAATCCTTGGGACCACAAACAAAGCCCCATCTATAAGGGAAAAGGAAAACCCCATATAAGACAATGAGAGGAACAATGGATATGGAGATTGAAATGCATGATGTCGAGACAATGATGGAAAAAATCGCAATGGAGAAGAGTTCTAAGGTAAGCGAAGAATATTTGGATGAAATGGAAGTAGAGGAGAAAACCCTCTTTGAGAGACTAAAGTTGTTGCATAGGCAAGGAACCGTTTCAATTTCTAAGGTGAAAATGTCTCTTCTTGAACAATCATATATGTACCACACCCCCTTACTAGAAATTAAGCCTAAGGAGGTGGATACTAGGTTGACCGACTATTAGTGTGTGATTATGAAAATGAGGTCTAAAATTTTTTCGCTCTTCTTTATTCATATTTTAGGGTCAAAAGTTATGTTGTCCTATGGTTTCCATCTTCATTTTTTTAAGGTTGCTTAATCAGGCCTCATTACACCCACGTGGAATGCATGTGGTGCCATATGGCATATTATCCTAGGGATTCTTCATTGACATAATTTCATTGATTCCTAGGGAAATCCAACCATATGACCTTAGGGGAGGTTCCATCATAGTTAGATAAAGGGAGGCATCATCTCATGTGAGGGCACTTCAGCCTTTGTGCTTAGTATTTCTATTGAAATAGTCACTATAATGCACCCCTGTCACTAAGAAATTGTCAATATAGTGTATCCACTATTCCATGCAACTCCTTATTGTTGGATATTTTATCAAAATCTTCAAATAATGTCTTCAAGATTATGTTGCACCACTAAGCATGGATCCCTTGGTACATATCAATATCAAGATCCACTTGTAATGGTGAGTTTTTTCTATCACTCGTTAGCACAGGTGCATTATAGATTTGTGCCTTTGGTTCATCAACAGATCATTATTCATCTTCCCATTTATTGTATGCATTTTCCTTGTTTAAGGAATTAAAACACAATGAGATGTCAAAGTGATGTGAGGGAGACTTGGAATTGGTCATTGAGATAGGTTGGCATTGAAAACTTAGTTTATGAAACCATATCATCTCTAGGTTTATATACAATATGTAAAACCCTCTTCCCACATATACCCAAGTAACGAGCCAATCGGGTAAACATGCAACAAGATGCTACTAATATGAGATTCAACCTCCTAGATGACCTTAATGAAGTGGAAAAATACATAAACACGACAAACGTACCTTACACAACATCAACAACACCTCTAGGAAGTAACCCAACTTCCCGGACACTCCCAAAGCTCGAGGGGGAATTTATTTTTGACCCTTTTGAGCCTTATTCGTGGGAATGTAATGGAAAGGGAGTGGCTAGGAGTATATAGTTGTAAGAATGCCGAAAAGGCAAAGGTCACGATGAGGGCCCCAAAAATTCGGTTCTTTGTGCGTAACTCCAAGATTTTTGTTGCCTTTTATCCCACGAAACCTAGGTCACTACCCCTGCAGCTTCATGAAACTTTAGGAGATGATAAATAACATTAAGAAAAAAGGTATGAAAGAAATCACATCATCAAGAACTCATATATACCTCCCTCCCCGACCATGACATGCATTTTCGTTAACCATGTCACAAACATTGCATCTATAGGTATAAACAACATATTTAAACAAGGGGTTCTATGACTTATTTGAGAATAACTAAGAAGCATTTCTCCCCTACATTATAAGCTACTATACGAATCTATTTTATCATAGATACATTGTGTATTCATTTACGAGTAAAAACATAGATAGAGCCATACATCATCAGCGATTGAATACATTCTGTATAACCAACATAATAACAACTAAAATACAATGGATAAAACAAAAAGTAAATCCATACATAAATCAATACATTTTCATATTGAATACCTTGGGAATGATCTCTACATTACTTGAGTGTAAAAAACCAACCCGGAGATGGGGCTTCCATGTTCCACCCGAACATAGATTGGTTGGAGCCAAGTCTCACTTCAGGCCCAATCACCCCCATGTCATGTTCCAAGTCTCACTTCAACTAATCACCCCCGTGCAAGTATTCCAAGCATCAATCACAATCAATCCAAGGCTTCCATAGGCCAAATAACCTGCCCCCTTAACTAGTGATTCCACTTATCGGTTAGACATCACAACCACCATGGATTGGTCTCTATAAAAGCTTTTCCAAAGCTCTAGAGTGTTTATTCCAACCAGGGGCTTCTGGACTAGTAACTCAACCCCAAAGCATTACTGGGGCTTCTAGAGAGTTTGTCCAACCAAGGCTTCTAGGGACTAGTAACTCAACCCCTAGTGTGCTCGGACTCTAGAGCATTTTTTCCAACCAAGGGTCCAGGGACTAGTAACTCAATGCACCGAGGGGTCGAGAGAGTTTTGTCGAAACCAAGGCTCTAGGACTAGTAACTCAACCCAATAGTTGTCTCTGCTGGGCTCTAGAGTGTTTGTCCAACAAAGTCTTCCAAGACTAGTAACTCAACCCACAATCGTCCATCTGAGCTCTAGAGAGTTTCTCCAACCAAGGCTCCAAGAACTAATAACTCAATCCCACAGCTAAAGGAATCATGAGAACCAACCAAAAAAAATCAATGGAAAGAAACCCACAACACCATGGTTATCGAGGAAATGGCAAGGCTAGGAAAATTGTATCCAAGATGGTGCTAGCATTCTTTGATGGGGTTTCAAGCCCTCGATGTAAATTTACTATTGAAAGATTCTTAAAATCACATGAGAGATTCGAAAAACTTCCTCGAAGAGGAGATATGGAATTACATTTGGAAATAAGTTCTATGGCCCAAGGTATCCTCCTTCCTTCATATTTTGTCTAGGAAACACACTCTAACATGGGGAAAAAATTAGAAACAATGAATTTGAAGGAACATCCTCATGTTATCCGTGATATCAACAACGAAGAAATAGAAAATCACATTTTTAATGAGTGCCCCTTTTTGGGCTCAGATGATTGACCAACTTCCCCAACTAAGTCTTACATTCGGGAGGCCCTCTCCATATTACCCCCCTCATATTAATTTGGAAATATTCTCATCCACCTCATCACTCCACTCAATCCTTTTGGTCCTCTCCTCCTTCGAGCTTCCTTAAATTTAACTTTGATGGTGTCTCAAAGGGAAATGTAGGAAATGAAGGTTTTGGAGGAGTCTTCCACAATCATATTGGCCTTCCAACATACATTGTAATAGGATATTTTGGCCCTAGTATGAACAATGATATATCGATTTCTTCCCTAGAAGAAGGTCTACAAACTACTTCTACAAAACACATCCATAGAATGATCGTTGAGGGTGATTCAAAATTTGTCATAAATATTTTCAAGAAACTTCTAAATGGATCCAACCCAAAAAAAATCTCTCACAATTGGTGTGTAGTAATCCCTCATCTCTAGAATCAATAAAATTATGCTAGGCATCTTAGCCATCAATCCTATGCATGTAAAAAAGAGAACGAAACAAAGTGAATGACCTGTTAAATAATATGGGTTGAGAGAACTCACCAATACAAATTTCCTCACACATGGAAGATTTTTTCAAAATATATATGGGTTAAGGAATGAAATTATTTAGCAAGTAATGATTGGAAAATTATGATGGAAAAACAAATCCTCCCAGATCCTCCCACCAATTGAGGTGTCTTGGGATTTAAAAGGTTGAAAGTGTAATGCTATATTTTTTTTCTTTTGGATATTACTTGGTAGCATGTTTCATTCATGATTATGAAGAAAAAAAATGAAGACCTTGGCTCCCAACATGATGTCTTTATATAGCCTCATCTATCAGATTTTTTGTATGTTCATCGGTCTCATGAGTTAGTCTAGTAATTTATGATACTTTTTCTAGAGATAAAATAATTTTCTTCCACCATTTTGTTATACATGAAAATAAATCCTCATCATCTCATAGGAGAAGTCCATATTTTTTACTTAATTCACCCCCTACTTTCGGGACTTTTTCCACTATATGATACCCTACAATACCTACATAGAGTATGTTAACGCTCGGACTCTAACTAGTAATCTCTATTACCCTAGAAATGAACATTTTGTTTATTCATAAGGACTGTGTTATCTAACTTTCATGTAGCCAAGAAAAAAATATAAAGAGCTCACTCGTTTTGGTTCCATTTTTCACTTAAGTGGACTCTAAAAAGGTGGAAAAATATAACCTCAAAATCGTTAATTGATGTTGCCTTTTCTAGCAAGAAACAACATATACCCAAGTAACACGACCAATCGGGGTAAACATGAAACAAGAGGCTAAAAATATGAGATTCAACCTCCTAGATGACCTTAATGAAGTGGAACATACATAAACCTAACAAACGTACCTTACACGGCATCAACAACACCTCTAGGAGGTAACCCTAACCTCCAAGACCCACGAAGCCCGAGGGGGAATTTATTTGTTTGACCCATATGAGCCTTATGTGTGGTAGATCAGTGGAATGAGGTAATTATGCAAATTCCCAAGGGTTTCATCGGAGTTCATGCATGTAGGATTCATTTAGAACTCAAGTGGCGTAGTTATGACAGATTTGGAAGAGTAGTTTATGGAGTTGTATTTAGTTTAACTCGGTTAGACTCGAGTTCATCTAGTTGTATCTAGTCTAACTGAATGATACACTAGTGAGAGTGGAGTGAATTAATTTAATTAATTCACAAATAATAACTCATTAATCAAGCTGAATAATACAGCAGTTAACTACAAGTGCATGGCAGTTCCCAGTGGAGACCCGGTGGAGAGATAGGTGAAAGGGCAAGATGGACTATACTCATTTGTGACTATAGTGATGCATTGATTGCATCAAACACACATTGGAGTTGCCAATGAGGATTGTACATTCAAGGAAAGAGTAATTCGAATTCATTCGAGAGATATTCTTCAATAGTGATTGTCGCAGTGGAGGCAGAGAGCTAGCGAGGGCAGAGATCGGTGCATGGATTTGCAAGATTGTTCTGAAGTAGTGTATGACGATTATACTTGTACTAAGAGCTTGATAAGATTTGTATGAGGATTGTCATATGATTCCATGATACATAATATATAGTTGGGGTTTTTCAGCTTCAGGGCTTTCCCGAGTTAAAAACAACTGTGTTATGTGCGATTGATTTTATTTATGCTTCACATGTGTGTGCAATTAATTTTCCGCAATAGATTAACAATGGAATGATTCTCGTATCTTGAAAGAAGTTAAATATTGTGAGATTAGGGGGAATCTAGGACATATGCATGCTTAATGTATATAATTTCTACATGGTATCGGAGCATTTTTAGTTGAATATTGCAATTGTGAAGTGAGTTTGTGCTTTCAGTGGACAATTCGAATTTGCTACGAAGATTCTTGGTGCGGAAGTTGAGTATACATTGAAATGGCCTTCAATAGGTTGCGATCGAGTATGCCCTTGATGGGAGCTCGAATTACATAGCATGGAAGGACAGGATGGAGGCGGTGTCTGGAGGATAATGGATGGAAGGAGTTTCATCGATAGCAATGTTCCTAAGCCGGGATCTAGCGATGCTGCATTACTTGACGCATGGAAAAATAAGACAGACAAAGACGAGAAGAATTTTGTTGGAAGGTGTGAAGGACCATATTGTGTCCAACCTTCACGGAAAGCCACTCCATTCTTAATGTGGAAGGCTTTGACAGATTTGTTCCAAAGCGAAGTGACCAGAGGAAGTTTGGCGCTTAAAGACAAGCTCAGAAAAATAAAAATGGAGAAAGGGCGACGATATTCCAAAAATACCTCACGAAGTTTTTCCACTGCAAGGATGAACTGGGAAGTGTGGGGGTTACTCGTTGATGAAGAAGACTTGGTGAGCTTGGCTCTCCTTGGGCTTCTAAAGAGTTGGCATAGCTATGAAGACTCTTGTCAATGGACGAGAGAAACTGTCGGGATGGGAGCGACTTTGGTCGGATCTTGTGCGAGGAGGAGATAAGGCGGGGTACTGGGGATGGCTCTTCATCGAAGAATGAAGATGAAGAGAATTGTGCTTTGGTTTCCAAAGCAAGGAAATGGAAAGGGAAGAAATTTCCTTCAAAAATCTGAAGCTAAAGGCAAGAAGCAGGATTTGTCCAAAGTGAAGTGTTTTCACTGTCACGAACATGGGCATTTCGCCACTAACCGTCCCATAGAAGAAGAAGAAAAAGAAGGTTGTTGATGCTGCGATTTGGAAAGGCCTTAGCCTCGAAATTTGAACTTGATTTCTTGATCGCATGCTTGGTTTCAAGTTGTATGGGATCGGTGTGGTATCTTGATAGTGGTGCGTCTTTCCATATGACAGAGACAAGGAGTTGTTTAGTGACTTGGAGGAGAAGGACCTCCGGATGCATATAGAGATGGGTGACGATGGTCAGATACGGTGTGACTAGCATTGGGACCATTACCTTTGAGAGGGATTCCGTAATCCATTCTTGTTAAAGAATGTTATGCATGTTCCAGGTCTGAAGAAGAACTTGGTCTCTGTCACAATGTCAGGAAGACAAAGGTTATGATGTTGTTTTCGAGTGAGGGAAAAAGCCTTCCTTCGACATAAAACAATGGGTCAAACCAAGAATGATAGGGGTTTGAATTAAGAATCATCTACAAGCTAGCAGGTAGATGGTTGCGCTGCAATGGTGGGCAAAAGCAGAAGAAGTGGTGATCCGGGATGAGGGCGAATTATGGCACGGAGATTGGGGCCATCTTCACCATGGCGCTTTGAAGATTTTGCAGTGATTTCTACTTGGACTTCCCAAGGGTACTCTTGCATGGTCAGATCGGTGCAAGGGATGTACTATGGGTAAGTTTGTGAAGACCACCTTTCATGAGAAGGAGAACCGTGCTTCGGTGATCCTTGAGAGAATTCACACGGACGTGTGTGGACCTTTTCTCGGTTGCTTCAACGACAAAAACACAAGTATTATGTTATATTTGTTAATGACTATTCTCGTAGATGCTGGATATTCTTCATGCTGAAGAAGAGTGAAACGTTCTCAAAGTTCTATGAGTTCAAAGCATTGGTGGAGAAGGAGTCGGGGAAGCAAGTGAAAGCTCTACGGAGCGATAATGGTGGTGAATACATCTCGGGCGAATTCAAAGACTTCTGTAGAAAAGAAGGAATTCGAAGAGAACTCATAGTGCCTCACAACCCACAGCAGAATGGGGTCGCGAGAGGAAGAACGAGAAACAAATCGTGGGATGTTCGCACGAGCGATGCTGCATGACCGGGGCCTACCGATGCACTTGTGGGTGGAAGCATGCAACATTACGGTTTATGTGCAAAACCATTGTCCTCATAGAGTACTTGGCATGAGTACACCGAAGAAGCTTTTTATTGGTAAGAAGCCCGATATTTCTCATTTGAAGATTTTTTGGCTCATCTATTTACATTCATGTGACAAAGGATGCCAGGAAGAAGTCTGGAGCCGATCGCAGAAGTTGGGATATTTGTGGGGTACATAGAAACACCCCATAATTATCGTGTGTATTTTCCAGATAGTCGAATGACTATTGTGCGACGGGATATAAAATTCAATGAGGTGAAAGCCATGAAGTTGTCGCTTGAGAGGGAGCTACACTTGCATGTGGAGGAGGAACTTCTTGTTCCCAAAGATGAGCCTCTAGATGTGGATCAGCCACAGGAGGAGATTCATGGAGTGGAGGAGTCCACTCATGCAGAAACCAAACATCGAAACAAGGCAGAAAGCATACCACAGAAGCTAAGAGACTAAAGCTTGATGCGGCATAGTAATGTAGGAGTCCCTACATCACAGCACAGATCAGAGATAGTCACTCGACCGATTTACTAGATACATGGCTCTTATGAGCAAGTGTATCGTGACAGCAGCCATCTTCTTTTGAAGAAGAAATGCAGGAGCCCACATGGGTAGATGCCATGGTGGAGGAGTATGAATCCATTGTCGGAAAACAATGCTTGGGAGATTGTTCCAAGGCCGATGGGAAAATCGGTTGTAGGATCAAGATGGATCTACAAGGTAAAGCAAGCTGCTGATGGGAGCGTCGAGAAGTATAAGGCAAGATTTGTTGCCCGGGGCTTCTCACAGATTGAGGGGGATTGACTATGAAGAAAGCCTTTGCACTTGTCACAATGCGCATTCTTCCATACGAGCCATCGTGCTCTCTCAATGCGATGGGTTGTGCATTGCCAAATTCGTATATCTATGAAAGAGTGCGTTCCTTTAATGGGATCATTGAGGAAGAGTAGCAGATTGAGCAGATGCACAGAAGGATTTGATAATCTTGGTGGACGTGAGTCGCATGTGTGCGAGCTCCATAGCGCTAGATTGACGCGTGCACACGTGCTTGGTACACTTGGATCGACAAGCTATTTCACTGGACTTGGCTTCACCAAGAGTGAGGCGGATGCAAACCTGTACCAGTTGTGGTGGAGGGTAAGATTTTAATCATTTTTCTTTATGTTGATGATTTAATACTAACGAGGGTGATGAGCGAGTTGATACACTCATGCAAGGTAGATCTTGCAAAGGAGTTTGAGATGAAGGATTTGGGCCTCCTTCATTATTTCCTTGGATTGGAAATATGGCGACAGTGGAAGGTGAACTATTTGTGTCTCCGAGCAAGTATGCCCGGAGATATCGGAGAAGTTTCACATGCAAGGCTACAAGCCTATCGACACTCCTCTTCTAGGGAAATTGGAAGAAAGAGGATGCTACATTGGCAGAGGTGAGTGGATGCTACCGTTTATCAACGATTGGTGGGTTCACTCATGTATTTAGTCAATACAAGACTAGACATATGCTATGCGGTGAACCAGCTTTCACAAGCTATGGTTAAGCCTACCAAGCTCTTTTGAAAGGTAGTCAAGCATGTCCTGAGATATCTCAGGGACACATCTGAGTATGGTTTATGGTACAGACAGATGGATGAGGTGAATTTTCATGGCTTCACTGATGCAGATTGGGCAGGTAGCCCAACGGACAGAAAAAAGCACATCGAGGGAGGGGATTTTCGATGATCGGATCTACGACGAGTTTCTTGTTACAATAGGAAACAAATATCCATGGCACTCAATTCGGCGAAGTAGAATACATGGCAACAAGTCAAGATGCATGTGAGGCTATCTGGATGAGGAAGATCCCTGGTTGGTTTGTTCGGGTCACATTTAGATCCCACGAGTGATACATTGTGATAATCATAGTTGCATTAAACTCTCGGTTAATCCCTGTGTTTCATGATAGATCTAAACATATTGATATCAGTATCATCATATCAGAGATTGTGTGCGGCGAAGAAGATCATGTTGCTTCGGTACATTCCTACGGAGGATTAGGATGCGGATATTCTGACGAAGGCGCTCACCAGGGAGAAAATTCGAATACCATAGAGGCGAGGGATCGGGGGTGAAAGATAATCCCTATCTTGTTGAGAGGAGTGTTGAGATTCAACAAGATGATGAGCTTAGTGAAAAGAGTCGCCTTCACTAAGTGGGCCCGCGAGGCTATTTTTGGCGCAAGTCTATTTTTAGACTATGTCTATTTTTAGACATGGTGATCATATTTTCGAAGTTGCAGGGATGATATTTGTGGATGATTGATCAAGTTGTAAAAAATAGATGAAATTCTATTTTTAGAATATTAGGGCAAAGTCTATTTATAGATCGTTGATCTAAAAAATAGATGCATGTCGATTATTATTAGCTCTTAATAATAATCGGACACTAAACAACAACTTATTCTCTTGGAGCACTTTGTTTTCGGTGCACGAAATATGGTAGATCGAGGCAATGAGGAATTACGCAATTCCCAAGGGTTTACTGGAGTTCATGCATGGAGGATTTCGGTTAGAACTCAAGTGGTATAGTTATGACATAGTTGGAAGAGTAGTTTATGGAGTTGTATTTAGTTTAACTCGGTTAGACTCGGTTGAGCTAGTTGTATCTAGTCTAACTGAATGATACACTAGTGAGAGTGGAGTGAATTAATTAGTTAATTAATTCACAAAATAATAACTCATTAATCAACTGAATAATACAACGAGTTAACTACGATGCATGGCGAGTTCCGAGTGGAGACCCGGTGGAGAGATAGGTGAAAGGGCAAGATGGACTATCTGTTGTGACTATAGTGATGCATTGATTGCATCAAACACACATTGGAGTTGCCAATGAGGATTGCACAATCAAGGAAATAGTAATCTAAATTCATTCAGAGCTATTCTTCAAAGCGGGGGATTTGCATAGTGGAGGCGAGGCTAGCGTAGGGGGCGAGAGATCGGTGCATGGATTTGCAAGATTGTTCCCTGATTAGTGTATGATGATTGTATTGTACTGAGAGCTTGATAAGCTTTGTATGAGGATTTTCATATGATTCCATGATACATAATATATATTTAGGGTTTTCAGCTTCAGGATTTCCTAGTTAAAAACAACTGTGTTATGTGTGATTGATTTTATTTATGCTTCACATGTGTATGCAATTAATTTTCCGCAATAGATTAACAGTGGAATGATTATGTATCTTGAAAGAAGTTAAATATTGTGAGATAAAGGGAATCTAGGACATATGCATGCTTAATTTGTATAATTTCTACAAGGTATCGGAGCATTGTTAGTTGAAGATTGCAATTGTGAAGTGAGTTTGTGTTGGTGGACAATTCGAATTTGCTACGAAGATTCTTGGTGCATAAGTTGAGTATACATTGAAATGGCCTTCAATGGGTTGTGATTGGAGTATGCCCTTGATGGGAGCTTGAATTACATAGCATGGAAGGACAGGATGGAGGCGGTGTCTGGAGGATAATGGATTGAAGGAGTTCATCGATAGCAATGTTCCTAAGTCGGGATCTAGCGATGTTGCATTACTTGACGCATGGCAAAAGAAGACAAAGCAAAGACGAGAAGAATTCTGTTGGAAGGTGTGAAGGACCTATTGTGTCTAGCCTTCACAGGAAAGCCACTCCATTCTTAATGTGGAAGGCTTTGACAGATTTTTTTCCAAAGCGGAAGTGACCAGAGGAAGTTGGCGCTTAAAGAAAAGCTCGGAAAAAATAAAAATGGAGAAGGGCGACAGTATTCCAAAATACCTCACGAAGTTTGTCCACTGCAAAGGATGAACTAGGAAGCTGTGGGGGTTACTGTTGATGAAGAAGACTTGGTGAGCTTGGATCTCCTTGGGACTTTCTAAAGAGTTGGCATAGCTACGAAGACCATGTCAATGGACGAGAAACTGGTTGGGATGGGAGCGACTTTGGTCGGATCTTGTCGCAGGAGGAGATAAGGTGGGGTACTGAGGGATGGCTCTTCATCGAAAGAATGAAGATGAAGAGAATTTGCGCTTTGAATGCCAAAGCAAGGAAAGGAAGAGGGAAGAAATTTCCTTCAAAATCTAAAGCTAAAGGCAAAGAAGCAAGGATTTGTCCAAAGTGAAGTGTTTTCACTGTCACGAACATGGGCATTTTCTCCCACTAATCGTCCACGGAAAGAAGAAGAATAAGAAGGATGTTGGCACTGTGACTAGAGAGGCCTTAGCCTCACAATTTGAACTTGATTTCTCTTTGATCGCATGCTTGATTTCAAGCTTGTATGGGATCGGTGTGGTATCTTGATAGTGGTGCGTCTTTCCATATGACGAGAGAGAAGGAGTTGTTTAGTGACTTGGAGGAGAAGGACCTCCAGGATGCATATAGAGATGGGTGACTGATGGTCAATACGAGTGCGATTGGAATTTCTACCATTACCTTTGAGAGGGAGTCCAGGTAATCCATCTTGTTAAAGAATGTTATGCATGTTCCAGGTCTCGAAGAAGAACTTGGTCTCGCCGCAATGCTGGAAGACAAAGGTTATGATGTTGTTTTCGGTGAGGGGAAAAAGCCTTCCTTCGACATAAAAAAATGGGTCAAACCAAGAAGATAGGGGTTGGAATTAAGAATCGGTACAAGCTGCGGAGGTAGATGGTTGCAATGCAATGGTGGGCGAAAGACAGAAGAAGTGGTGAGCTGGGATGAGGGCGAATTATGGCATAGGAGATTGGGCCATCTTCACCATGGCGCTTTGAATATTTCTGCAGCAGATTTATCTATTGGACTTCCCAAGGGTACTCTTGCACGTCGGATCGGTGCAAGGGATGTACTATGGGTAAGTTTTTGAAGACCACCTTTCATGAGAGGAGAACCATGCTTTGGTGATCCTGGAGAGAATTCACACGGACGTGTGTGGACCTTTCTTGGTTGCTTCAATAGAAAAACACAGTATTATGTTATATTTGTTTATGAATATTCTCGTAGATGATGGATCTTCTTCATGCGTAAGAAGAGTGAAATGTTCTCAAAGTTCTGCTGAGTTCAAAGCATTGTGTGGAGGAGTCGGGGAAGCAAGTGAAATCTCTACGGAGCGATAATGGTGGTGAATACATCTTGGGTGAATTCAAAGACTTCTGTAGAAAATAAGGGAATTCAAAGAGAAACTCATAGCACCACATAACCCACGAGTAGAATGGGGTCACATACAAGAAGAACAGAAATGATCGTGGGTGTTGCACAAGCGATGCCGTATGACCAGGGGTTTACCGATGCACTTGTGGGCAAAGGCGGTAGCAATATGTTGGAGAGTGTTGTCCTTGATGGCAACCCACTAAATGAAGATGAAGAAATGTATTTGTTGACATGTGTTTTCCTTGATGGAAATCCATTTGATGAAGTTATTCGTGACTGATGGACTTGGTAAATGATGTAAATCTGATAAGCAATGATGTTTGTTAGCAATATGATGCGAGTGTTGTCCTTGAATGACAACCCACTTGATGTAGATGATGAAAACTTACTTGATGAAGTTGTGCTTGATAGAATATGCCTTGATGAACCGTGATGTATCCTACGGTGAGTACGGAAGGCAATGCGAAGGAATTCGGCATGTGCTAAATATATGATGAAGAGTATGTCTCAAGGCATACGCGGATTTTCCTAGGAGAAGTCGCGCCATGCACGCGGTAAAGTACGTTCCAAGTCACGTATAGACAACGCTCATAAAGTGCGAAAACCGGGGGTCACCACCATGGTATTGACCCATTGTATTGGGTAATGATTCGTCTAAATGACCCCGTCCGGGAATACCATCGGAAGTAATGTAGTTTTTGGGCTCATGGTATTGAAAAAGGGGCTCATGGTATTGAAAAAAGGAGTAAACCTATATAAGGAGAAGAATTTCATTATGCGAAACGATGAGTGTGGGAGCTAGATGTGTAAGCTTGAATAAGATACTTCTCTATGATATATGTTTGAATGGAAAAGGTAAAGGTTTGATAATAGATCTGAATCTATGTTGCACCTATGAAGAAATGATGAAGCGGAAGATCTAGATGCGGAATATGTTTATATACGCTAGATACGGTACATGGAAGAGTAAGATGCGAAATAGGTGAACATGCGTACGAGAGTAAAAGGGTAAATCTAAGCTGAATATCGTCTGAAAAAGTATGCTACTCTCTATAATGATTGAAGATCTATACGCTACTTCACCGCGGAAGGAAAGCGCGTATATACGCGGCTTAAGCTGAATAGAAAGCGCGTATCACCTTGATAGAAATATGTACGGAGGTATACGCTAGTTTGTGTGGACGAAAGCACGTATATACGAGACATCGGTGAAAGGAAAGTGTATGCAAACTAGGGTTTGTAGAAGCATGGGGTATAGAAACATACGATATGTTCTCTTGTATTACGCACTATACGATCTGTGTTGTACGAATTGATAAGTATACGGTGGTGATGTATGTTTGAGCTTAAAAGTACGGAAAGAGTCCGGTCGGAAAATATGATGAAATGTGGCACACCAAGTGGTGTCCTAAAGGAAGCTTTGGATCCGAGTGTGAAAATTGATGAAATGTGGTTCATAAGTGCGGGGTTGTAGCCTTCGGTCGGGGGGTTGTAGCTCCTTCCCGGAGGTGGTGGCGCGAGGAAACGGGTGGTCGTAGCTCCTTCCGGGAGGAGGCCGGTAAAAGCGAATCGGGGGTTGTAGCTCCCTTCGGAGAAGGCTAGTAAACGGCGCGAGGGTGGGTGCTGTGTCTTTGGTAAGTCTGCACCCGCTTACATATGTTATGGAATGTTTTCTCTATAATAAAATATTGAAGGTGAGGCAAGTTTGCGGTGGTGGTTTTCTCTCGACTTGGGTTTCCACCTAAAAATCCACGGTGTTCATGTGTGATGCTATGTGTGATGGTTTATTCTATTCTTATTGCACATGTTTACTGTTTATAGAACATCTAATGAATGAATGATGGAATGATATAAGTGAAGAACTAATGGCATAAATAGATCTCTGTGTATACGCAAGTTTTATGAAGGATATCCGCGTGTATACGCTAGTTGGCTTCAGAAAAGTAGCGTATGGGTTTTAGAGCATGAAAATGTAAAAAGTTTTGAATATGCGATGCATCTTGATTCACCCCCCCCCCCCCCCTCTCGAGTATTTTTCCAAACAATTGGTTTCGGAGCAAGTTCTTCTATAGAAGCAGTCGCTTGAAGGAGATCCGTCACTATGGGAAGTCAAGGAGTGATGTCTATAAAGCCACCTCTATTGATGGAAGCAATCGATATTCTAGAAGGTACGAACAAAAGCATATCACGCAGAGTCTTGGTGCGGATGTATGAATTCGATCGTGGAAGAAGGTTATCGATACCGGCAAGTATTCCTAACGTCTTGTTGAAAGAAAGAAGTATGAAATCAATGCCAAACGATTGAATGTCTTATTGGGAAGCATGTTTGAATCGGAATTTGCTAAAGTGATGCGGCTACATTCAATGAAAACAAATACTGGGACAAAATCATTCTAAGCTATGAAGGAGACACAAAGGTAAAAAGTGCAAAACTCCAAACTCTTAGAATTGAATATGAAAATTTGAAGATGCATAGTGATGAGTGTTGCGGGTTTATTTCTTCGTCACCGAGATGATATTGTAAATCAAATGAGAAATTTGGGTGAAACCATAGCGATACTACTGCGGTGGAAAGGTCTTAGGATATGACTTCAAAATTTGACTCTAAAGTTTCGAAGCTATTGAAGAAAGGCAAGATGCAAATGCTTACTATTGTTCAATTACATGGTACTGCATTGCTTTTGAAATGAGACAAGGAGGTCCTTCTCAAATAAGAAGAGCTGCTTTTAAGGCATCTACAAAAGGAAAGAGAGAAAAGGAAGTTGTCAAAGAATCCGGCTATATATCCGATGAAGAAGAAGCGAATTTCGTGAGAAAGCTCCAACTTCGTCTTGGAAAGATTCAAAGAGTAAAAGCTTCCCTTCAAATGTTTAGTGTGAAAAGTTGGTCATTATGCTAAATGTCCTTATAGAGAAAAAGCATGGTAAGGAAACAATTTGAAAAGAAAAGGAGTTATTATGCAAAAGAAGATGATGATGAAGTGTCCGGTGAAGATGAAGAAGATTCTGACCATGATGCGAAAGTGCTCATGGCAAGAAGCAAAAGAAGAAGCCTACTCGAAACAAAGGAGATACCTCGAAATCATGTATATCAAAAATTGAATAGCTATGAACCATGTATTAATCGTTGTTCTTGTCTCTTACTTAATTGCATGTGCAAAGATTATGATAGTGAAAGTGACGATTATGGATCAGTTTTCGACGAAGCTCTACAAATACTCATGCAAGAAGGAAAAGAATAAGGCCACTTGTAATACTCTTCTTTGTGCAAACAATAGTGAGGATAGTAAAGTTGTGGAAGCTATCAAGATCAAAGTTGAAGAACAACAAAAGGAAATTGATACGAAAGATTCTATTTACAAAGATGACCTCTCAAATGAAAGATCAAATAAATGTTGAATGGACGAGGTGGAAAAGTATCAAAGGTTTCATACTTATGCATCAATCGAATTAAAAGACTAGAAGCAGATCTTGAAAAATCAAGCAAGAATGAAGGACTTGAAGCTGCAATCATCTCTGCAAACGGATCGAGAAGCATCAAGTAAGAAAAATGAGGAACCTCTACAATCATTTGAAAAGGAAGGCCTTGAAGCGAAATCATATCTCGAAGATACGGAAAAATCAAACAAGAAGAATGAAAGAGCCAGCAACAAACATGTGAAGACACGAAAATTGGTTGAAGAAGAGATTCTGCACGCGAAAGGATCTAGTAGAAGATGGAAAGTAGGAAAGAAGATAGCCACGACAGAAGCAATGTCAAGCCTTGGAGGTTGCAACACTCTCCAAAGGTAGAATTAGAAGAAAAGGTTAAAACTTTTTGGAGGTTTTCACGATAGTACTAACACTTTTGGACAAATATTCTAAAGTAATCAAAGGTCCTCACACGCTATCAAAACTTGGTCTTGGTTTCACATGAAGCGGTAAAGTGAGACCTAGCTCACAAGGAAGTGCTAAAACATTGAGGAGGATGTCGATACGAAACCCGAAGTGTTGAAAGAGACAAAGGATCGACCAACAATGATGAAATTCTCAAAGGAAATTCACTCAAGAACGTCGAATCGTTTTAAATGTCATAACTATGGGCATGTCACTGCACAGAATTGCGGGAGCGAGATCATTTCAGCCACAAACAAACAGGTTCTACTCGAGAGAAAGGTACTCTAGTTTCTTCCGGGGGATATTGTTTCTCATGTAACATGTATGGACATAAAGGGATCGATTGCAAAAGGAGTGATGATTAGAAATTCTCATACCATGATTCTTATGTATTTTCGTGCGGACATGAGATGTTATGCTTTGTAACAAGTATGGACATGTAGAAAAAGGAATGCAGAGGTTGAACGGATCGCGGGGAGTGGACACTTCCAAAGCACACAGATAGAAAGTTCAAACAAATCTGGAAGAAGGATGGAGGACCGATTTGCAGACGTAAGTCAGACTCACCGTTAGCGATCATCGCTTCTCGAGAAGCTTACTGCTCTGGGATCGCTGCCGGGAATGATGTGGGATACATTATCGAGTTTCTATAGGTAATGTATCGCTCGCTGGAGAGCAATGCATGATGTCTCTCATGGCTGATTTGATTATTCGAGGTTATGTGTACTTTACGACGATTGCATATCTGTGTGAAGAAAAGGACGGGGAACGAAGGTATGTCTGCGAGGAGAGGAGGTGTGAAAATTTTCTATGCTTCACTTTCCATACGTTGGGTTCGATGAAACCAAAGTCGCGTATACACGCGAGTTCTCAGCGAGTACACGCCGCGCATGCATTTGATGATAAGTAGAAACGGTAGCCCGATAGCTTTGAAGTTCCTGAGCACGAGGTCACGTAGCATCGGTTGTTGATAATAATCGTATAGTATTGACTGCTGTATCGAGACTTAGCTTTATCGAGCTCACAAATGATGATGATGATATGATGCTTGGTGTCTTATGTTGAAGTTTAGCAGATGAGTCTATGTTTGTCTATGTTGAATGAAGAGTATGTGATACTGAGATGAAAGTCCTGATAACTGCTGCAGATAAGGACAGAGCCATGCGAGTAGATTGCTGCGCGTGATGCTGGCTTGATGAAAACATATGTCGAGGTTGCACAAGTTAAGGAGGAAACGTCTGGTTTCGAAGCGGCCCGGGTTGAGTACTAATGATTGCATTGTTGGCAATATGAGCGCTTATTCTTGGTCTATTGCGATACTCATGATCAAATGATGATGACTTGAGCAGCATGGTTGATTATGATGAGATTTTGTATCCTCGTTGTCATAAGTATCTCGACTCCCACATAGATGAGTTGGAATGTCATTTGATCTCGGAAATAAGAATAGATCATGCAGAGTGTGTTACTATGGTTGAGAGATCTTTTGTCCTACATATGTTCCTTCATGTCAAATCTCGAAGATCATGGTGATATTGCGACCACATGGACGATTGCTTTGACACCTATGTGAAGATGTTGCTACGATGTGAGAATCTCTCTTGGAGATAATGTATTGATGCGCACGGAAAGAATGAAGGCTTGGTTACTAATGCAGCTGTCCTGCACCATTGGATGACGCTTGAAAGACGCAACTACTGCTTGCTCTATCTATGCTTAGGTCCAGAAAGCGAGTCAACATATCTCGAAAGAAGTCAGAACTACTTTGTCTTTTCCTCACGAGAGGATCCGTATGCGGTCGAAATTCTAGAAGATGGTCGTGGATACGCGGGTCTCTCGAAACACGCGTCACGTGTATACGCGAGTGTCTGCCGTACGTAAAACCGCCGTATGTCCGATTGCTGACAAATTTTTGCTTGGAGTCGACTCTCTTCAAGACGAAATTGCGCCTTTGTTTGGTATCTCTCGATACTGTTTGGTATCTCCGAGTGGTGTTCAGTTCTCATAATTCTGTTTCTACGTTTTGATGAAAGATGCCTTTCGATGGATTATTGGTGAAAAGTGTTCGGGATGCACAAACCTAAGGGGAGCCTTAGGTCATATGGAATAGGTTGCTTGGATGCACGGACTCAAAGAGCATTAGCGTTGCTGAGTATAAATGCAAATGGTTGGCATTATGATGGTCTCCGACATATGATTCTCTTTCTTGAGGACTCTCACATTTGGTGTTGGTCATGAAAAGTCATTTTTGTAGTTTTGATGAAAAGGTCTTGTTGAGACCCATGCTGTAAAATTGTAATATCTGACCGTGTAAGGACTTGTCAATTTTGTGTAAACCCACTCAAGGTAGCTGAGTCACCCTTGTAAACCCACTTGGTTGGGCCGAGTCATTATTGTAAACCCCACCAAGTTGGGTAGCCGAGATGAAATATGTAAACCCACTTGGTTGGGTACTCGAGTCTCATATGTAAATCCACTTGGTTGGATGTTTGATGTGAGCATGAGTCTTTGGTGAGAGGAAGTTCAGTAGAGTCAAGTGTACTTTCATTGAAAAATACGTTTGAAGATTGAGATGAACTCGGTGAGCTTGGTCACTTCGGTAGATAAGCACGATCTCGCCAGACGCCTCTTCCACATGAGGAGAAAAGTGAGTGTGGTGGCTTTGGTCCGCCCGTTGTCTTGATGTCAAAGGGGGAGAGTGACATGGTGTTTGAATGAAGATAATGATGTGCCCTTTGCTCGATGTCAAAGAGAGAGTGACATGGTGTTTGAATGATGCCAAAAATGGAGAGCAGTGACATGGCAATAAGGAGAATGACATGGTGTCATGGTACTCTAATGTACCTATGTATTGTGGTGGTAAACCAAACACCATCGTGGTTGCCATCAAGTCCAAAGGGGAGATTGTTGGCAAATATGTTGCAGAAAGTGCTGTCCTTGGATGGCAACCCACTAAATGAAGATGAAGACATGTGATCTGTTGACATGTGTTGTCCTTGATGGCAACTGCACTGAGTGAAGTTATATTCATGACACGAGTTGGACTTGGTAAATGATGTAAATCCGATGTGCATATGATGTTTGTTGAGCAATATGATGCTTGAGTGTTGTCCTTGAAATGGCAACCCCACTTGATGTAGATGATGACAGTCCTACTCGATGAAAGTTGTGCTTGAGAGAATATAAAGGTCTCGATGAGCTAGACGTGTATCGCGAAAGATGAGCAGAGGCAGAAATGAAGAAAGGAATTCAAGCATGTGCTAAATTTTATGATGAAAAGAGCATGTCTCTAGGCATGACAGCGGACACACTACTAGGTGGGAGTAAACGCGTAGGCACCTTGTGACATGAAAAGTACGTGCCAAGTCGCGTATGGGGCAAAGCGCTCGCAAGAGTCGCAAAACCGAGGGGTCACCACCATGGTATTGACCCATTGTATTGGAGGTAATGATCTCGCTTTAAATTGACGTCCGAAAGTTGCATCGGAAGCTCATGGCATTGCTTTGGGCTCCATGGTATCGAGCTCATGGTATCGACAAAAGGGTAAACCTATGTATAGGAGAAGAAATTTGATTATGCAAACGATGAGTGTGGGAGCAAGATGTCTCTGAGCTTGGACGAATACTTCTGATAGTATATCCGTATGGAAAGGGTAAAGGTTTGATGATAGATCTAAATCTATGTTGCACCTATGAAGAAATGATGAAGCGGAAGATCTTTAGATCCGAATATGTACTCGTATCCGCTAGATGCCTGTTTATGGAAGGACTAGATCCGAGATGCAGGCGAGCATCTAGGCGAACATGCGTCCGCAGTAAAAGGGTAGATCCGAAAGCCGAATATCGATCCGAAGAAGTATGCTGCTCCGTAATGATCTGACGATCTATACGCGGCATCGCCACGTGAGGGGAAGCGCGTATATACGGCAGCATTTCGAATAGAAAGGCAGGCACGCGCAATGAAAATATGCACGGAGGTATACGCCGGTTTGTGTGGACGAAAAGGCGCGTATATACGCGACATCGGTGAGGGAAAGCGCGTATGAAATCCAGCCCTGGCGAAGCATGCGTGTGAAAACATACTTGACACGTCGGTCGCTGTATCCGCTATCGTCTGTGTTATGCCGAGAGTTGATATGTATCACGTCGGTGATGTATATGTTTGTGCTTATAAAGTGTGGAAAGGGTCCAAGGTCGGAAAATATGATGAAATGTGGCCTGCAAGTGGTGTCCTATAGGAAGCTGTGGATCCAAAGGTCGTGGAAAATTGATGAAATGATGGTCCATAGGTGGTGGCTGAGGGTTGTAGCCTTCGACCGGGGGTTGTAGCTCCCTTCCCGGAGTGAGAGTCTGTGCTTGAGAGCGAGCCGTAGCTCCCTTCCGTGGAGAGGCCGGTAAAGCCGAGTCGGGGGTTGGAGCTCCCTTCCCTGTGGAGAGGCTGGATAGCGAGCGTGGTGCTACTGCGTGTCGGGCTGAAATCACAGTCCGCGCGCACATATGTTGTAAGATGTTTTCTACTATAATAAAATATTGAAGGAGCTGAGCAAGCTCACGGCGGTGGTTTTCTCCCGACTTGGGTTTCCACCAAAATCCCGGTGTTCATGTGTGATGCTTTGTGCGATGGTTATTCCGATTCTTTACCGGGCACTTTGCTGCCATCGCTTTATTGAACATCCGATGAATGAAATGATGGAATGGTTTAAGTGAAGATCTAATGACGATATCTAGATCTCCGTTGTATACGCGAGTTTTTCATAGAGGGGATCGACGTGTATACGCTAGTTGGCTTGAGAAAAAGTAGCGTATGGGTTTTAGAGCATGAAAATGTAAAAAGTTTGAATATCGCATTAAATAGCAGTTCACCCCCCCCCCCCCCCCTCTCGATTATTTTTCCCAACAAAAGCATGCAACACCGCGGTTTATGTGCAAAAACCATTGTCCCTCATAGCAGTACTTGGCATGAGTACACCCGAAGAAGCTTTTTACTTGGTAAGAAGCCCGATATTTCTCATTTGAATATTTTTGGCTCATTTGTTTACATTCATGTGACAAAGGATGCTAGGAAGAAGTTGGAGCCGATCGCAGAAGTTGGGATATTTGTGGGGTACATAGAAACACCCCATAATTATCGTGTGTATTTTCCAGACAGTCGGATGAGCTATTGTGCGATGAGATATAAAATTTCAATGAGGTGAAAGCCATGAAGTTGTCACTTGAGAGGGAGCTACACTTGCATGCGGAGGAGGAACTTCTTGTTCCCAAAGATGAGCCTCTAGATGTGGATCAGCCACAGGAGGAGATTCATGGAGTGCGAGGAGTCCACTCATGCAGAAACCAAACATCGACAAGGCGTAAAGCGTACCACAGAAGTTGAGTGACTCGAAGCTTGATGCGGCATAGAATGTAGGAGTCCCTACACCACAGCGTAGACAGAGAGATAGTACCGACCGATTTACTGGATACATGGCTCTTATGAGCAAGTGTATCGTGACGGAGCCATCTTCTTTTGAAGAAGAAGTGCAGGGAGCCCACATGGGTAGATGCCATGGTGGAGGAGTATGACTCCATTATCGAAAACGATGCTTGGGAGATTGTTCCAAGGCCGGTGGGAAAATCAGTTGTAGGATCAAGATGGATCTACAAGGTAAAGCAAAGGCGTGTGATGGGAGCGTCGAGAAGTATAAGGCAAGATTTTGTTTGCCCGAGGGCTTCTCACGGATCGAGGGGGATTGACTATGAAGAAACCTTTGCACCTGTCGCATGGTATTCTTCCATATGGACCATCCTTGCTCTCTCAAGCGCAGATGGGTTGGCACATTCATTAGATGGATGTGAAGATTGCGTTCCTTAATGGGATCATTGATGAAGAGGTGTACATTGAGCAGTCCTGAAGGATTTGAGATCTTCAAGAGTGAGTCGCATGTGTGCGAGCTCAAAAGAGCGTTGTATGGGGTGAAACAAGCACCACGTGCTTGGTACACTCGGATCGAAAACTATTTCATTGGACTTGGCTTCACCAAGAGTGAGGCGGATGCAAACTCTGTACTCAGTTGTGGTGGAGGGTAAGCTTTTAATTATTGTTCTTTATGTTGATGATTTAATACTAACGGGGATGATGAGCAAGTTGATACACTCATGCAAGGCGGATCTTACAAAGGCATTTTGAGATGAAGGATTTGGGCCTCCTTCATTATTTCCTTGGATTGGAAATATGGCAGCGGGAAGGTGAACTATTTGTGTCTCAAGGCAAGTATGCCCGGGGAAGATACTGGAGAAGTTTCACATGCAAGGCTGCAAGCCTATCTACACTCCTCTTCCGGGGAATTGGAAGAAAGAGGATGCTACATCAACAGAGGTAGTGGATGCCACTGGTTTATCGACAGTTTGGTGGGTTCACTGATGTATTTAGTCAATACAAGACCGGACATATGCTATGCGGTGAACCAACTTTCACAAGCTATGGTTAAGCCTACCAAGCTCTTTTTGGAAGGCGAGGAAAGCATGTCTTGAGATATCTTAGGGGCACATACGAGTATGGTTTATGCTACGGATAGATGGATGAGGTGAAGTTGCATGGCTTCACGGATGCATATTGGGCGGAGTAGCCCAATAGATAGAAAGAGCACATACGGAGGGGATTTTCGGTATCGGATCTACAACGAGTTTCTTGGTACAAAGCAGGGAAACAAAGATCCATGGCACTCATTTCAGTGAAGCGGAATACATGGCTACAAGTCAAGCTACATGCGAGGCTATCTAGATGAGGAAGATCCTGGTTGGTTTGTTTGGTTCACATTTAGATCACATAGTGATACATTGTGATAATCGTAGTTGCATTAAACTCTCGGTTAATCCTGTGTTTCATGATAGATCTAAACATATTGATATACGGTATCATCATATCGGAGATTGTGTGCAGTGGAAGATCATGTTGCTTTCAGTACATTCCTACGGAGGATCGGGATGTAGATATTCTGACGAAGGCGCTCACCAGGAGAAAATTCGAATACCATAGAGGCGGGGATCGGGTGAAAGATAATCCCTATCTTGTTGAGAGGAGTGTTGAGATTCAACAAGATGATGAGCTTAGTGAAAAGAGTCGCCTTCACTAAGTGGGCTCGCGTAGGCTATTTTTGGCGCAAGTCTATTTTTAGACTATGTCTATTTTTTAAACATGGTGATCATATTTTCAGAAGTTGCATGATGCTATTTGTGGATGGTTGATCAAGTTGGAAAAATAGATGAAATTCTATTTTTAGAAGATTGGGCGAAAGTCTATTTATAGATCTTCGATCTAAAAATAGATGCATGTCGATTATTATTAGCTCTTAATAATAATCGGACACTAAACAACAACTTATTCTCTTGGAGCGACTTTGTTTCAAAGGTACGAGATGTGGTAGATCAGTGGATCGAGGGGAATTACACAATTCCCAAGGGTTTACTGGAGTTCATTCATGGAGGATTTAGTTAGAACTCAAGTGGCAGAGTTATGACAGAGTTGGAAGAGTAGTTTATGGAGTTGTATTTAGTTTAACTCGCTTAGACTCGGTTGAGCTAGTTGTATCTAGTCTAACTGAATGATACACTAGTGAGAGTGGAGTGAATTAATTAGTTAATTAATTTCAAAAATAATAACTCATTAATCAACTGAATAATACAACGAGTTAACTACGAGTGCATGGCGAGTTCCGGTGGAGACCCAGTGGAGAGATAGGTGAAAGGGCAAGATGGACTATCTCATTTGTGACTATAGTGATGCATTGATTGCATCACACACACATTGGAGTTGCCAATGAGGATTTTATAGTCAAGGCAAGAGTAATTTGAATTCATTCAGAGCTATTCTTCGGTGAGGATTGTGCGAGTGGAGCGAGCTAGTAGGGGGCGAAAGATCGGTGCATGGATTTTCCAAGATTGTTCACTGATTAGTGTATGATGATTGTATTGTATCGAGAGCTTGATAAGCTTTGTATGAGGATTTTCATATGATTCCATGATACATAATATATAGTTTGGGGTTTTCAGCTTCAGGATTTCTGCGTTAAAAAAACAATTGTGTTATGTGTGATTGATTTTATTTATGCTTCACATGTGTGTGCAATTAATTTTCCACAATAGATTAACAGTGGAATGATTCTGTATCTTTCAAGAAGTTAAATATTGTGAGATCAGGGGAATCTAGGAAATATGCATGCTTAATTTATATAATTTCTACAAAGTGCATGATGCAGAGACAATGTTGGCAGAAATAATAATAGAGACAAGTTCTCATGTAAGCATAGAAGGCTTGGATTAAATGGAAGTAGAGGAGAAAACCCTCTTCGAGATACTGGAGCAAGCTGTAATGCCAAGGACCCAATTACGTTTTCGAGGCGCAAATTCCTCTTCGCGAACAATCATATCTCAGGATTCAATTCACCCTTTCTGAAAAGAGTCTCAAATCTTACAACTTCTCATCAGTGTTCTCATTCTTCCTATCTCGGAGACCACCTCAAACTAGTAAAACAAGACAAATGATGGGCATGAAAACCACATATGGGGTAGTACAATAGGTAGGGAATCTTCTCGAAAAATTTTGTAAACTTGCTTTGCTTTCAAGGGTGTGTCACGTCATCCCTCCTTCTTAATGAAAGTGATTTTGTGGAACATAAGGGGTATCAATATCAAGGGAAAATAGAGAATTTTTAAAGACACAATTGTTTGGTTGGCCCTATATGGTAATTTTGTACACCATACCAATTAAATATTTAAAAGAAATGTTTTAGTGGGAATTGTAAATATCATTGGAATTATGCAAAAGCCTCATAAATAACCAAATCCAAGAGGTTCACTAAATATGTTAGTATATGTGTGTACATGAATGTATTGGATGCACTATCAGAATCCATACTTATCTTCCCCAATGGTGAGGATATCATCCAATCCATTGATTATGAGCATATCCTCTTTTTTATAGAAGGCTCCATGAATATGGCTAACTCTATAGGTATTTCCCCCTCACCAATCTCCCCAAGATGAAAGAGATAGTAATATAAGAACTAATCAGAAAAGTTTCAAAAATTAGTGGGAAGTAGGAGGAATCTAGGCCCTAAAACAATAACCCCAAGGAACCGCTTCAGTCGAAAAACAAGTTTGAATCCCTCGTATAGTAAGATACGCTACAACATGATGAAAAGTCACAGCGAGGAATCCTTGGGACCATAAACAAGGCCCCATCTATAAGGAAAAGGAAACCCCCATATAAGACAATGAGAGGAACAATGGATATGGAGATTGAAATGCATGATGCCGATACAATGATGGAAAAAATCACAATGGAGACAAGTTCTAAGGTAAGCGAAGAATATTTGGATAAAATGGAAGTAGAGGAGAAAACCATCTTCAAGAGACTAAAGTTGTTGCATAGGCATGGAACTGTTTCATTTTCTTAGGTGAAAATGTCTCTTCTTGAACAATCGTATATGTACCACATCCCTTTACTAGAAATTAAGCCTAAGGAGGTGGATAGTAGGTAGACCGACTATTAGTGTGTGATTATAAAAATGAGGTCTAAACCTTTTTCGCTCTTCTCTACTCATATTTCAGGGTCAAAAGTTATGTTTTCCTATGGTTTTCATCTTCATTTTTTAAGGTTGCTTAATCAAGCCTCATTAGACCCACGTTGAACGCATGTGGTTCCATATGGCATATTACCCTATGGATTCTTCATTGACATAATTTCATTGATTCCTAGGGAAATCCAACCCTATGACCTTGAGGGAGGTTCCATCACGAGTTAGATAAAGGGAGGTATCATCTCATGTGAGGGCACTTGAGCCTTTGTGCTTAGTATTTCTATTGAAATAGTCACTATAATACACCCCTTTTGCTAAGAAATTGTCAATATAGTGTATCCACTATTCCATGCAAACTCCTTATGGTTGGATATTTTATCATCACTTCAAATAATGTCTTCAAGATTTTGTTGCACCACTAAGCATGGATCCCTTGGTACATATCAATTTCAAGATCCACTTGCAATGGCAGTTTTTCTAACACTGTTAGCATAGGTGCATTATAGATTTGTGCCTTGGGTTCATCAAAAGATCATTATTCATCTTCCCATTTATTGTATGTATTTTTCTTGGTTAAGGAATTGAAACACAATGAGATTCCAAATTAATGTGAGGGAGACGTGGAATTGGTCATTGAGATAGGTTGGCATTGAAAACTTAGTTTATGAACATATCATCTCTAGGTTTATATACAATATGTAAAACCCTCTTCCCACATATACCCAAGTAACCAGCCAATCGCGGTAAACATGTAGCAAGAGGCTACTAATATGAGATTCAACCTCCTAGATGACCTTAAGGAAGTGTAACATACATAAACACGGCAAACGTACCTCTCACACAACATCAACAACACCTCTAGTAGGTAACCCAACCTCCCAGACCCCTGAAGCCTGAGGGGGAATTTATTTTTGACCCTTTTGAGTCTTATTCATGGGCATGTAATTGAAATGGAGTGGCTAGGAGTCTATAGCCATGGGAATGCCAAGGCAAGGTCATGATGAGGGCCCAAAAAATTCAGTTCTGTGTGCATAACTCCAAGATTTGCTTATCCCCAAAACCCAGGTCACTACCCAAAACTTCATGAAACTTTAGGATATGATAAATAACATTAAGAAAAAGGTATGAAAGAAATCACATCATCAAGAACTCATTTATACCCCTCCCGACCATGACATGCATTTCGTTAACCATGTCACAGACATTGCATCTACAGGTATAAACAACATATTTAAACAAGGGGTTCTCTTACTTATCTGAGAATAACTAAGAAGCATTTCTCCCCTACATCATAAGCTACAACACAATCTATTTTATCATAGATACATTGTGTATTCATTTACAAGTAAAATACATAGATAGAGCCATACATCATCACTTGATTGAATACATTCTTATAACCAACATAATAACAATAGAAATGCATTGGAAAAAACAAAAATTAAATCCATACATAAATCAATACATTTTCATATTGAACACCATATGAATAATCTCTACATTATTGAATGTAAAAGCCAACCGGATATGGGGCTTCCATGTTCCACCCGAACATATATTGGTTGAGCCAAGTCTCATTTCAGCCAATCACCCTCGTTCCATATTCCAAGCATGAATGTGGGATATCATCAAACACGTCAATCACAATCAATCCAAGGCTTCCACATGCTAAATCGCCTACCCCCTTAACTAGTGATTCCACCTATCGGTCAGACATCACAACCATCGTGTATTGGTCTCTATCAAAGCTATTCGAGAGTTCTAGAGTGTTTATTCCAACTAGGGCTTCCAAGACGAGTAAATCAACCCCAACTGTTATAGGTATTCTACGGATTTTTTCCAACCAAGGCTTCCAGGACTAGTAACTCAACCCCAGTTGTGCCTGGGCTCTAGAGCGTTTTGTCCAACCAAAGGGTCCAGGACTAGTAACTCAATGCCCCTAGGGGTCGAAATAATTTTTCCAAAGAAGGCTTTAGGACTAGTAACTCAACCCAATAGTTTTCCATTGGGATCTAAAGTGTTTTTCCAACCAAGGCTTCCAGGACTAGTAACTCATCCCACATTCGTCTATCGAGCTCTAGAGATTTTCTCCAACCAAGGCTCCAAGAACTAATAACTCAACCCACAGCTAAAGGAATCATGAGAACCAACCAAAAAAAATCAATGGAAATAAACCCACAAAACCATGGTTGTCCAAGAAATGACAAGGCTAAGAAAATTGTATCCAATATGGTGTTAACATCCCTTGATGGGGTTTCAAGTCCTCAGGTAAATTTACTATTGAAGATTCTTAAAATCACATGGGATATTTAGAAAATTTTCTCGAAGAGGAGATATGGAATTACACTTGGAAATAATTTATATGGCCCAAGGTATCCTCCTTCCTTCATATTTTGTCTAGGAAACACACTCTAACATGGGAAAAAATTAGAAACAATGAATTTGAAGGAACATCCTCATGTTATCTATGATATCAACAATAAGAAATAGAAAATAATATTTTTAATGAGTGCCCCTTTTTGGGCTCGATGATTGACCAACTTCCCCATCTAAGTCTTACATTCTGGAGGCCCTCTCCATATTCACTCCCTCATATTAATTTGGAAATATTTTCATCCACCACATCACTCCACTCAATCCTTTTGGTCCTCTCCTCCTTCGGGATTCCTTAAATTTAACTTTGATGGTGCTTCAAAGGGAAATGTAGGAAATGAAGGTTTTGGAGGAGTCTTCCACAATCATATTGGCCTTCCAAAATACATTGTAATGGGATATTTTGGCCCTAGTATGAACAATGATATATCGATTTCTTCCCTGGAAGAACGTCTACAAATTACTTCGAAAAAACACATCCATATAATGATCATCGAGGGTGATTCAAAAATTTTCATAAATATTATCAAGAAAATTCTAAATGGATCCAACCCAAAAAAAATCTCTCGCATTTGGTGTCTAGAATCCCTCATGTCTAGAATCAATAAAATTATTCTAGGCATCTTAGCCATCAATGCTATGCATGTAAAAACATAACGAAACAAAGTTAATGACATATTAAATAATATAGGTTGAGAGAGCTCACCAATAAAAAAATTTCTCACACATGGAAGATTTTTTCAAAATATATACAGTGTTAAGGAATAAAATTATTTAGAAAGCAATGATTGGAAAATTATGATGGAAAAACAAATCCTCCCTAGATCCTCCCACCAATTGAGGTGTCTTGGGATTTGAAAGGTTGAAAGTGTAATGATATATTTTTTTTCTTTTGGATTTTACTTGGTAGCATGTTGCATTCATGATTATGAACAAAAAATGAAGACCTTGGTTCCCGACATGATGTCTTATATAGCCCTATCTATCGGGATTTTTGTATGTTCATCGGTCTCACAGCTTAGTCTAGTAGTCTATGATACTTTTTCTAGAGATAAAATAATTTTCTTCCACCAATTTTTTATACATGAAAATAACTCCTCATTAGCTCATAGGAGAATTCCATATTTTTTACTTAATTCACCCCTACTTCAGGCCTTTTTCCACTATATGACACCCTACAATACCTACATAGAGTGTGTTAACACTGGAATCTAAATAGTAATCTCTATTACCCTAGAAATGAACACTTTATTTATTCATAAGTACTGTGTTATTTGAATTTCGTGTAGCCAAGAAAAAATATAAATATCTCACTCATTTTGGTTCCATTTTTCACTCAAGTGGACTCTAAAAAGGTGGAAAAATATAACCTCAAGAGCATTAATTGATGTTGCCTTTCCTAGCCAAGAAAACTAAAGTAGAAGAGATCTAGAAAACAAAGGAAACATATTACACCCTAATGGCTTTTACCAAAAGTGAATTGAAAGGAGAAATTGGTAAAGTTATGAACCTCCCATAACCTATATATTGGAGGCTAGGCCATTGAGATTGGTATTAGAATTCATGTAATCTTATGGGTTGAATGTGCTGAAATCCATCAACGAAAGGGGTCTCCTCAATGAAAAATCTCATTTAGACTTCGCAACATTTGGTGTAGGAACCCTTATGGAAATAGCACTTGGCTACTATATTTTCTTAAAGATATTCCTTGGCTACAATGGTCAAAACAAGAGAGTAATGCACTGGTATTATTGGGTGAACAACTGAATACACATTGTGGGATGTTCAGTTGCAGAATATCTCAAGGTTATTCTACCAAAAGGGAGATAAAAGTGAGCCTTCAAAAAAAGAGTAATAGTATTGATCTAGTAAAGACACGCAAGAATATACATATGAATCAATCATTGGACAACTAGTGAAGTATTTCACATAGCATCAACAATTGTTAAAACACATAGAACACACATTCAACAAGATAAGTACCAAAGGCACCACAAATAATAGTATTATAATATTTACGACATAAACATGAAAGTGTGATGGCGCAACAATCTTTGAAATTAAGAAAAAATTCCAACATAAATTAGTACAATGAACAATAGGTAAATCCATTAGTGGAGTGTTAGAGAAACCACTATCTCCTCCAAACAAATTGTTTTCCTCTCTAATGATTGGCAAGAGGATCTAAGGTGAAAAGTTTTTTTCATTACCTGTGGGGTTGTATATATAAAAAATGGGGTGACTATTCACCTCCATTGTGACTCTTGGACTTCCCTCATAACTATTTGACTTCTCTATGACCCTTTGACTCCTTCATGAATTTTCAGATTCTATGGATCACTCTAGGATGTCCACTTTACATTACATTTCTCTAATATTTAATTTACATAATTCAAAAATGATATGGAAAATGATGACTTCAAACATGACATGACATGTCACTGAATACATGGAATACATGATGAAATGGAAATAGAAAGCCATTACTTCTTCAATGTGATCTTGATTTATAACTATTGTCACAATCTAGTGTCCCTTTATCTTTATTGATTGATCGAAATGTCTTTTTAGCTACAAATGTGACTTCTAGTAGGGTATCCTTCTTCATCTCCTTCATCATCATCATCATATCATAATATGAAAGAATACCTACAAGTGAAATCTACTAATAACAAGATGACATCATTCTGATAAACCCATAGTATAACATGCTTCATGACAACCACCGACTAAGCTACAACTTGGTGACATGCTAGGAGATAGGTTCAAGGATTATGCAGTTACACAACTAAGGAGGTCGAGGTCATCAATAAGCCTTGAGATCGTGAATGTGTAGTTCAAAGTAGTGCAAGGACTAGACTACCATGCAATTGAGGGGATTAAGGGGTAAGAAATAAATATTGAGGATTGAGGTTTTCCACTACGCAGTTCTAGAGGTACATAGGACAATGGATTAGATAGTTGCACAATTCAAAAGGTAAATGTTGAGGCTTTTTGCTTGAGACTATGCAACACAGAGTAGAGGATTATTGGAGGCATGAGCTACCTAGTTCTATAGCTCAAGGGTCAAGGATGAGAACTGAGACTGTATAGTGTGTGATTATGGAAGGAAGTGACTGTGCATTAAACAATTCCAATAGGAAATTTATGAGCTTGAGGGTTGAGACTGTGCAATGCATAGTGTAGGAAGGTTGAGTGAGGTGAAGTTTCTCGAGAGGGAACTTTTCTAGATTTGGCTAAGTATTGGATTAGTAAGGACCAAGTGAATAAGGAAAAAAATTGAGCATGATCACAAAATTAGAATAATTGAAGACTCAACATTGATCACTCAAAACAAATGAACAAAATACTTCCCTCAATGGGACAAAATTGTAAAAAATTTCTCCAAGTGTGACACTAAAGGTACACTTTGTGACAACAATGTCGACACTTGTGCAATAATTCTTGAAACTTTGGGAATGAGTGTGATACATGTCTACATGATAAGAATGACTCATTAGTTCCAAGGTCACCCCTTAAATCAAACCAAAAATACATATGTGTGATGTGCAATGCTTTTCATTATAAAAGATGAGACTTATTATACTAACAGGAAAGTCCACACAACACTTGAAAAATGAGAAAAAAATTTGAAAGTGACACATGCCAAAAAGAATAAATCATGAAAAAAAGACGTATTAAAGTGAAAAAATGAAAAATCACTAGTTGTAAATGTGAAATTGACACCTGCGAAAGAAAAAGTGCACAAAGCAACAATAGGAAAAATTCACCGAAATAAAAGATCAATCATGACCAAAAGTGAGAGATTTTGGATCAGAGTGCACACTCACTATCAAAATTGGTTGAACATTGCACATGCATTGTCTTAGTGTAATTTTGTCTATTTCTATTCAATATTGCATAAAAGAGTGTGCTCACAAACTTGTTTCAGATTGAGCATGTATGAACAAGTGACTGTGACACTTAGAATTGAAAAAAATACTAGAATACTTAACAAATAATTGATCGACCATAAAGTGACTATGGAACAAATGATTGACCATAATATTTAATGGTATTATTTTTCTTGCTAGTGTTTCATATTGGTGAATTTATATCTTGTGAATATCACATCTTTCCCATCTTTTTGTGCGAGGATTTGTCCTTGGAGTTGGTTGAGGATCCTTTCTCAACCACACTGATCGTTACAATTGATCTTGTTAATTTTTGAAACTAGGGTAAACATTTACCTTGGATAACTCAGATGGAATGACGATTGCATTAAATTCCTCTTTTTTGAGAGGACCAAAATCGACCTAAATATAACATCTTTCTGGATAAGAAGTTGGATTTTTGAATTTATGAACCCCTCATATTTACATTGGATTAGGTTGGCCCTATACACATGTACAAAATTTCACGTCAACCTCAACATCAATTGGAACCTCATGGAAACCTATAAATAGAAGAGACCACAATATAATTTGGACACACATTTTCATCAAGCATTCTTTTCTCTTCTATTATCTTGGTTCACACAGGTCTAATGGAGGAATTTCGCACAAGGGTTTGAAACTATAGGTCTGAGGCTCACATGTATCTAGGGTTTATGCTTTCAGGTCAAACGCATGTCACTGAGAATTGTTTACCCTAATTTCAGGCACATAGTGTGCCACAGTGTGACTGGGAGGCTAAAGTCGCAAGCACAGTGAATTGAAGGGAGAAACTCTTTGCATTACATGCTTCTAGTGTTCCTTGGTGCGACTAGGAAGGAAGATACACACACATAGACACTTGAAGGGCGCAACGGATGGGTTTGAAGCAGATTTGGGTCAATTTATCCTCGTATGTCAGCTTACATTTCTCCTAGGAGAAACCAACTCTTTGCATATAGTGTCTCAAGGAGCGACCGATAATTTACAGTCGCTTACAAAATATCTATATGAGTGCGACCAGGGTTCTGAGCTAGGTTTTTATAGTAGACCGCATTTCACTACAATTGTCTAATGGGTGGATGGTTTCTCTCTATTGAACAATAATTCTATAATTTTGTCTCTATATTTTTTTAGGTAAATATCCCCTATAATTTTATGTATTGGCCTCATTATACTCTCTGGTGAAACACTTTTTTTAACAATCTAATAAGAAGAAGATTTCAAAATATTTTCCCCAAAGTGGGTTTTCCCCTGGTATTTGACCAATCTAGTGTCTCTTATGGTTGTGCTATTCTATCCATTGTCATTCCATATATTGTTCTATCTTAAGTTACTGCTTACACTACAAGAAAAAAGGACATTGGTGAGGGGCGAAAATGGTCACCATAAGCTCATTGGTGAGGGTCAAAGAGCCTTCGTCACCAAAATTGAACGTCACCAAAGGTGGCGTCGGCACGTATAGGTGTTGTGGTAGAATTAAATGCCAATAATGATTTATAGTGACGGATAGTGATCGTCACCATTTCATATGAGCAATGGTGATGGGAAATAGCCTCCGTCACCAAAAACGAACGTCACCAAAGGTGGCGTCGCTAGAAAGTATGTGTTGTGGTGACATTCAAGGTCTCTCACGAATATTGATTATAATGACGGATGGTAATGATCACCATTTCATATGAGCAACAACG
This sequence comes from Pinus albicaulis, assembly GCA_034641835.2. Taxonomy (NCBI): domain Eukaryota; kingdom Viridiplantae; phylum Streptophyta; class Pinopsida; order Pinales; family Pinaceae; genus Pinus; species Pinus albicaulis. The sequence continues at coordinate 187,282 of JAXQQM020064863.1, forward strand.
ATTTACTGTGATGGACCTTTCATGGCCCGTCACTATTGGTGCATATATATGGCGACGTTCATTGGCCCGTCACCATAAACTCATTGGTGACATCAGGAATAAAGTCACAAATAATGACTATAATGACAAACGGTGACCCTCACCATTTCATATCAACAACGAGTTTACGGTGACAGACATTTAATGGTCATCACTATTGATGCATATATATGGTGGCGTTTGTTGGCCAGATCACCATTTCATATTCTGGCGAGGTCGAAAAATGTCACCATAAGCTCATTGGTGATGGTCAAAAGAGCATCAGATCTTAAAACTAATCGTCGTCATTCCCTATGAATATCGAGGCACGATGGAATCGAACCACCAACCTCTTGCTTGTAAAGCAAGTGCTCTTCCATTGAGCTAGAACCCTTAAAAGAATTAGACTTTAAACTATCAATTTCCCCTAAATGTGCAAAGATACAAAGGAATAGAAAATCGAGGAAGATCAAAAGTTGCTAGAAATAATATGTTCAATATATATAATAAAAAGACAATAAGAAAAACTTTTGATATAATCTAACAAATCATGTACTACATGAGAGAATAGCTAGGAAGCACAACTAGAAATTTGAATCACAACATAACAATATAAAAAACATGCAACGGGAAAGGAACAAGTTTGCACGAGTTTGAGAAATATGAATAATCCATGGAACTTGGTTATTATATATTGATATAGATAACGAAATAGAAATCTAGATTTATGCAAAGCAAGTATCGCACAAGAATGTCTTGAACAAATATCAATATGTGAAATAGTATTTTTTGCATTTGGATTTACCTTGTAGAACCTCGGGAAAAAGTTTCCACGTAAACAGCCAATAAACATAACTTGGACCTCAGGAGCACTAGAGAAGTATTCAAATCAAATGATGAAAATATTATCTAGAAAGAACTGAGAACCCTCTAAAGTAAACCACACATTTATCATCGTGACTAGTACACTTGCAAAAAAAGATCAGAATAAATTATGAACTATTCCACCAAAAAACAGTGAAATTTTCCACTAAAATACAGTTTCAAATTAATCACTAGCATGACGCTAACTTCTCTCCAAAAATGGGAAAGTTTCAAGACAACGTATAATAGCTTGCATGGCAATCATGTTGATAAAACCTTCCAAGGAATAAGACCAAAACAATCAACAAGAGTGCCATCATACTTAATACTATCAAAGAGTGGTCAATAACAAAAGTGAATTGACAGACCTTCTAATAACTTGCATTGGTTCCTTATCCTTCATACAACCCTAAAATTTTAGACCAAGGTTAAGATTTTGAAGGAAAATTAAGAAAAGTCACATGATCTTGTGAAATAAGATTTTTATCACTACCATTAACTATAATGCAACAATTTTGCACAAACAAAGCATCCTTGTCTAAAGTGAAGTAGTCAATGATGATTAAGACTAATTGTAGGCTTAGAATTGTTTTTCCATTTTTTTTGAATTGTTAGAATTACCGTACTTAGTAGCAGAGGCATTCCCACCATGGATTGGGAATTCCACAAAAACCACTTATGTAACTGGGATTGTTGACTATAATCATTTTAACCTTCTCCTTCCTTTTTCTCAGCCATTGAAATATGTGTTGAGAACTCTTTGCTTAAGACATCCCTCATTAGAATGGGCAGACCATTAGTGATAATAACAATATTCTCGTAACATTTCCACTATCATTAAAATTTCTTTTGGGCTAAAATTTAGACTTATGGGTATCTTTTCCATGCCTTGCAAAAAAATGAAGATGACAAGGGGAATGAGCAAAAGAAGAGGGATTAGAAAACATCCACTGAGAGGAGCTTGAATTGTTGTCAATGATGCTCCATCTTTAGGGATCACTTCTGTAACTTGCTGTCAATATTCAAGGCAAGCCAGAAAGCCTTGCTCCAATGAACTGAGTGCATGCAAAGTCCATCTTGTGTTGAATATGAAACAAGAGACACCTGATAAAATTGAAACATTAATCCCCGACAATGAATTTTTCAATATACTAATGAACAGTCAATACTAGCAATTGTTAGAGAGGCACTCACCGGTAAGTAGCTCCTTCCTAAGTGGTTAGAAGCATTGTCTAATAACTACTTTGTAGAAGCCATCGAAATCACCCAACAGGGACCACATTGCACATAGCATGTTGAGTTGTGGGAGAAATAATCTTAAATTAGAATGCATCCTTTTGCAAGAGTAACAACATTTTGGAGAAACAAAAATGCCTATGACAACTGATATACCTATTGGAGGCATAAAAATGCTGCCAACAGATCAGGAGGTCAGTCCAGACCCCAAGATATATCTAGGGAACAACCCCAAACCAGAGTAGCTCTGAGGTTATGGCAGAAACATTGAGAAGCAATGTGAAGGAAAAAGTATTGCAATCAGACTAAACTCATAGGATAACTACGAACCAAGAGTGACAAATTTTTGGACAGTTCCTTAGTCTAAAAACGCTAGAAGTTCATGCAACACTAGAAGGTTATTTTATTGGGAAAAGAGAATGTTATGTGCATCTTGTAGATGCAAATTTCTCTTGCACATGATGGGAAAAGGGCTTGCAAAAATATGCTCTGTGTGCAGCATCAACGCACACAACATTCTCTTTTTCCCAATACACTTACCTTCTAGTTGTGGCCAAATAGCACTTGGGTCAGAGTGGCAAGGCTTTCAATAGCAGGCACTTACCATATCTTCCACAATTTGCGCTATTGTAACAGAACTAGATCTTGTACCTATGCTAAGATGTGAGGTGTTTCCACTGCAAGACATCAAGCAATGTGTTTAGCATTCAGAGATGACAAACTTGAAAAACACCTTGACCAGGGAGAAACGATCAGAAAGAAACGAACAAATAATAATAATAATAACTCTAGAAGATTATAAATAGGAAACCCAGCTATCACTGCACTGGAGGTGCAGGCCTTCACTTTTTTATTTTTCATTATAATTTGCACAAAATCCCTCCAATCCTAGCCTGTCACATTTATTTTCATTTAGCAACAGTTAAATCCTTTTTCATTTGGTCACGTATGAATCCCAATGGACAGCTGGTATTATATATGCCATACATAACAATTAGGAAGCCAAAACAAGTAAATTCAATGTTTCAACTATAACTTCTTATCAGGAAATGTTAGTTACAGTAACAGCAATGGTATGCCAATTGCATAAGCCATATGTATCTCCTATGGAAAGGCTGATTGTAATCCCCGTGTGAGCCAAAATCTCAATAAATAGCAACATAAAGAACTAATATGCAGTGAAATTTTTGTAGAAACTATTTTATAAATGGGAAAGGTAGTGAATTATGGAATAAAATATCATGCATACTACCTATTTAGTTGCTTACCCTGCAATATCTACTATCATATTCAGTTTCTTTATTATTTGGGTACAATGCTCATTTTATCTAGAATTACAGTGAGATAGTTGTCTGATAGTTGGTCATATTACAGTAGGAACATCATCAATATAGGAAATCTAGATTTTGACTGAAAATGAGAGCATGGAATAAGGAAAATCATTGCCACAAGGTAAAACTATGATTGACAACTTCTTATTGGAATTTATATTATTTGGAGTTAAATACAAACTATGATTATTTGTGGTAATGCTATGGATGTTGGAGAATAGACATTCAAGAAAGTATTGTCATTGTAACGCGTCTACAATGTAGTTGTAGATCCTTTTTCACCTTGGTTTCTATTTTCTGCAATGGCTTGTAGTGGTGACATGATGTGTGCATTAGATATTTGCTTCCAATGTTCTAGTGAACCTGGTATTTTCAAAAGGGTCATAACCTGTTAGGAAAGAACTTATTTTTTCATAAGAGGCATTGCTAGAAAAAATGGGTCAAGAGGCCAATCTACAAGACGAAATTATAATATATATTGTGACTTCTCCAAAGCTTGAAACTTATTCATTGGTTGATACTTCACTAGTCATTCAATAATGCAGCAGCCTTCAAAAACCAAAACACAGTGGTGACTTGCAGGTCATGTTTGCATTATGCTAGTACAAGCTTAGTCTATTCAGAGGCCTACCATATGCAACAAAAGAGATTTGTAGAGAAGATTGTCATGTGAACTATTGGAATTGTAGGACAAATGAAATAGTTAGTTTATATATCTTTAGCGATTTTGAATTAGGAAAGAAGCCCTTAAAATGTACATCCATCATAAGACTAGGCCGGGTTCAATCTAGTCAAGTGTGTTGCTGCTTGCACACACTTGTTATTTATTTTTCCCGTCTTAGGCCTTAGAAAAATGACATAGTAAATGTATAAGAGTTCCCAAAAGAAGTTTCTAAGTGAGATGGAAGACATGTGAGAAAATTCAAGCTGGCCTATCCATGTTCACCCATTATTGGGCTTCTTTAGGATTAATAGTTGAGGAAATTTTTCCGGCACTATGGGACTAAGAATGTATGCCAACTTGTAAGATTAAATAACATTGAAACACCATGAGAGTCATATATAATTGTTGAAATGATGTTGACCAGATTAGAATATTAGTAGGAGACAACTTAGCAACTTCTTAGTATCATGTTGCATGAAGAATTGACTCGAACCTAAGTTTTTGAGGCAAGTGATATACTGCCAAATCATGTCCTTTAGGAGACAAAGTTTGCACATTGAGTGTGTGAGAGAGCGGATGGGTATCATTTTCACATGGATTGATACATTAGTCCAATTTATATTTTCTTATCTTTTCCTAAAGGCTAATATCAATAAATGTGAACATGAGAGTGGGTGCCCTCACATTTGAAGAGACAAATCTAGAGGGATTGTGTTAAAGACCAGTTAAGTTAATAATTCTACCCTCATTCTTAATGGAAAAAAACATTTCATATGATTTATGTCATATGTGCCCAAAGTTTGAAAACACTAAAGTTTAAACTCCCAACATGTCCTTTATGAGAGTGGGTGCCCTCACATTTGAAGAGACAAATCTAGAGGGATTGTGTTAAAGACGATTTAAGTTAATCATTCTACCCTCATGCTTAATGGAAATAAACATTTCATATGATTCATGTCATATGTTCCCAAGGTTTGAAAACACTAAAGTTTAAACTCATAGGATCTCATCATTCCCTCTAGTTGAAGGAAGAAGAGATTTGAAAAGAAACTTTGATCTCCTATAGTGACTCATACCTTCCTTATTTCACCTTTGCACTTGAGAATTTGATGGCTTAGGATTTGAACCTCAAATTAAGTGGTAGGTTCAACATATAATTGAGGTTGTTTGACCTTTTGGGAAACTATGCAACAATGAGTGCTTTCTATGTCCAAGATTATAATGATCCATTTTAGATGAATCTCTTAGCTTTAGCGGTCTTAAGATTTTTAATATTGATCTTAAGTTAAAGGTAAATTTTATTGGAAAATATAGCACCCCTATGGCATCATAGGTATGGTCGCCTCAACTTGACCTATCTCTCTCAGTTGGCATGAGAGAAACTAGTAGATGGACTTCCGAACATTCTGTAGAAGATCCACAAAGTTTGCAAAGCTTGTCAGGCAGGGAAGCTACATTGAATACCATTTTATGAAGGACAAGCTTGGAGAGCGTCGAGGGCCCTTCAGTTGGTACTCTCAGACATATGTGGACCAATGAACATGACATCAACCACTGGTGCTAGGTACTTCCTTCCGTTTGTTGATTATTTATTTAGGTTGTCATATTGCCTCTCTTAGATATGATACTGGTGGGGAATTCTACTTAAAATATTTCAATAATTTTTTTGCTAAACATGGGATCCAAAGACAATATTGGATGAAAACACCTTTCAAGACCTTGTGGCGGCCATACAAGAAGAAGAAGATCCCACCCCTCTTGAAGATGATAACAATATCACTAAAAGGGACCCTCCAAATTCACAAGATTAGTTCAAACTACTTTGTGACCAACATAGCCCCACAGCCAACCCCATCCTCATCAAAGAAATGGTATGTGTTGATGTATGTGTCCTAGATTCTATGAAAGATTTGCATGAAAAAAGGAGCATGATAATAATTTTCACGATTGTGAGGAGGCTAGTCATGATGTCCAACATGACAAAGCGCTTTGGAGTAAGTATGAATATGGGTTGTGTTTGCGATGGCTTGGTCAATGCAACCAACATCAACATCATACTCTCCTTCCTCTTTTCCCTTTCACGTTCAACATGAGTCGATATTCTTTCCCCAATCTCTTTGACGTGGCCATGCAATTGAGACGCCACACCACTTCTATCACGCTGAGATTCCTTCCATGCCCTATACAGAGGTCTGGCTGCTGGTAGAAATTTTTCTAGGATGATCTGTTCACCATCAATTAGAAAGCTCAAAAACAAGTTCACATGGAGCTGTGAATTGAACTCAGATTTTTCATTCAAGATGGCTCATAAGCATGTTTAGATGGAGCTGTGTGTTGGGTTTGGATTCCTCATTATTCAAACACTCCCTTACTACTTGACAGGGACCTGTTGCTCCGAAACCATTATTGTTTCATTTGTAAATTCGATTAAAGTTTTGAATTTCTCATGTCAAATTTACATGCTTATGTCCAGTTTCCATTAAGAACGAGGAAAATGGTTCTTCAATTTGAAATTCTCCGAAGTTTGTGTAGAGAGGTTGGGAGCATTCTCTGAATTAGGCTCCAATTTTTGTGAGAAAGATTCCAAGTTTCAGGTTGGGATTTTCTACTTTTCTTTGTACGTTCTTACTATGGGCACTGATGATACAAAGTCCAACATCCCACCATTGGTGTCGATCAGTTCGATGAATTTGATCCTAAAGAGAAGGTTCAGAAATCCTCCTTCAATTGGTGGATATTTAGTGTGTTTTTGGGAATGCTGTTTGCAGATAGTTTTCTAATATACATCCAGGATCGCGTGGGATTCACTGTAGGTTATGCGATACCCACGCTGGGATTGATTATATCTCTCATACTATTATTAATTGGTACTCCATTTTATAGACATAATGTTTAGAATGGAAATCCATTCAATCACATTGCTCAGGTCATTGTTGCAGCAGTTCATTAGTGGAAAGTTACTATGCCATTAGATCCCACCAAACCATTCCCCATTTCTCATGCTCCGGTTTTGAGGTGAGTTCAACCACGAGTAATTTAAATTATCAGTTGAATAATTTTTTAATTATGATTAATAGTAGACAAACCCTAGTTGTAATTGTTGAAATCAATCATCATGATTGTTTGAGAGTAAATAGTATTAGTGTCAATGCCATCTTTTATGTTATTAGTGTTAGTGTCATTAGCTTTACCTATTCATTCAAAAGAAATGAATTAATTTTCTATCCATGTTTATACAAATTAATTTTTCCATAACTTCACTAGTGCACTATTTTTTAGTCTAATTTCCTTTTTCTACCTTGCAGATATTTGGACAAAGCGGCAACATATGGGTTCTCAGTTTCAAATCGCTGTAAGCGAGTAGACAGAAAGTTATTTTTTATTTTGTAAGTTTTATTAAAGTTTTGAATTTCTTATGTCAAATTTACATGCTTATGTGCAGTTTCCATTGAGAACGAGGCAAATGGTTCTTCAATTTGACATTCTCCAAAGTTAAGTAGACAGAAAGACACATATAGATGGCCACAATGAAAGCATAAACTTGTATAATTAAATAAAATGGTTGAGAATAATTAATATCCTTGAAAATCTTCCTATCTTGCTCAAGTAAAATAAGATCTAAAAATTAAGGTCCTTCAAAATCTTCCTCACTGCATAGTAAATTGTTCCCAATATATATGTTCCTGGATAATATTTTGTTTGAATATGGTGCCCTCCCACCATTTATCTGTCTGTGCTTTCATTCCTCACTTGACTCAATAAAATGGGTATGCCACCATTTCTTCCTTCGTTCACAACCTAACCAATCACTGCATTTCTAGAAAATCCTATAACACCATTAACATTTGGGCCATTGGTTTGATCGGGGGCAGACGAAAGCAAGGAGGACCAGGAAAGGCCAGCAAAATAAAAAATATAGTCATGGAAATAAATTTCCTACCTCATAGATAGATATCAAGATGTTTCTATCTACCTTAGTCAAATGAATAAAGAAAGACATTGGTAAATTGGAAAACTACTTTTGTTTTATATTACAATCCGATCACCGTCCCATCACGGAAAAAATGATTATTTAAAATCTTTCTAACTCATACAAAAAGACCTTGTCTCATCACAATGCATGCAAAATAGAACTCTGCCAAAATACTATAACTGTGATATGAGATAAAGTAATTGACCCCAAATTAAAGTTAGCACAATTAACTTTTACTATGAATTAAACTAAGCCCAATTATCTTTTACTAAAAAATTATTGCCAGATTTGAAATTAAAACAGAACATAGAAAAGTGAGACCCTGCCAAATTACTCTGCAGTCTAACTGAACCCAAATCAAACTACAGAACACAGAAAAGTGAGACTCTGCCAAATTACTCAGCAGTCTAACTGAACCTAAATCAAACTACGCCTTTTTAACTTTTATATATAAACATAATATAGAAAAGTTATTGCCAGATTCGAAATAAAACAGAACACAAAAAGTTAGACCATGCCAAAATACTCAGCAGTAATTGAAGTAACTGAGCCCAAATCAAACGACGCCTAATTAACTTTTTTATATAAATAGTAACTTTAATTTTATTTCAGAAAGCTTATGAATGAAGAATACGAACCGTTAAGATGAACAGGGTGCCCCCAAATATGAGTTTCGCCTTTGCATTCTCCCTGAGAGGCATCGACGATAAGCGCCTCATCTACCGAAGACCTCAATAATATCCATATCATTCTCGCTGTTAATTTCCAAGCAATCCACAATGGCGATACAAGAATCAAAATTTGGGCAGTGCATGTCCTTCAATAATATCCTTCTGAGCTCCAAAGTAACGAAAATAACCACAGTAAAATGACCTTGTCTCGTCACAATGGGAATAAGCCCCTTGTAAAGAGCCATAGGACCTTCCACCTTGATGGTCTTCATAGCACAGTCAAGGGCTCCATAATAAGGTGTCGGCTCTTGGTAGAACACACATTTGCCAGCAATATTCCAGAAGATACGTTGATCTAGGGTGCTCTCACCATTTTGTCAATCTTCCCAGCTAAAAAAGAAAACATAATCCAATTTCTCTGCAAGATCTTCAGGATGTCACTCAAATGTTCAGGTGGATATCTTCCAGATAAACTGCCAGCACAATACCATGGTAAGTTGTTTCGGATATGATGTCTACTGCTTCAGCTTTGCACTGTTCTCTTGATTGTGCGAGCTACCTAATAGATGGAATCCGAACCCCACATGATCGCTGCCGAACAGATGGAATCCGAACCCCACATGATATTCCTCCCTGTTTCTGCAAGGTAGATCTTGTTTCCTCGTAGAGAAGGCTGGGAAGTCTGCTCTCTGTCTCTACATATTTAGTAGGAAGGCAACCATGAAAACAAGATGTGTGACTTCTGATTCAATAAATTCGACTCTTCCTGTTAAATAATTAAAAACATGAATTCATAATAAACTGGAACAAACAAAACTGGATCCATAAAATACAAAACCCATATATTAAACCCACGGTAAAGTCTAATAATATGTAAGGGAGTGGATCACAGCATAATGACTTCTCTGTTCCTTCTGCTCCAAATCTTTCTATCTTCTCAAGGGTTTCTGCCATCAGAGTGTGCAGGTCACCAGGTCGAATCTCACGAAGTCCGGCTCCACGCGCGATTCCAAGTCAAATTGAAGGGTACAGGAGCCAGACATGGTTTTTCACAATATCTACAACCGGCCCAACAGAAAGCCAATGGCCGTGCTTGCGGATCCCAAGCCGGTGTTCACTGTGGTAAAATTGACGACAACAAAGCCAGAGGGCGGCGACGAGGTCGACGCAGAGGCACCAACGGTCTCCGTCCAGGGCATCCATCCGACAGTAGAGCAGGCTTACGCGGCCGCGATGCTTGACCTCATCTATAGCCTCGAGGCGAGTGAGGGCAATGCTCTGCCCAAGGTGCGCGCCATCGCCAAGACCAAGGCGTTGCCCGTGAAGGACAGGCTGAAGAGCATCCAGTCCTACCAGGATCCTGAGGGCTCCGAGCGTGTGGAGTTTCCTGTGCGCCGGTCGAATATTTTCCCTGAGGACAGTGAAAAGGACGGTGTCGACATGGAGGCTCTGCTCGAGGAGCCCCTGCTTCCCTGCACCCTCTCGGACTCTGACGATGATGAGAAGACTACGCTCCCTCTTCTTCTTCAGATTCTGAAATCACCACGATTGAAGCACCCTTCCTCCTTACCGTGGACAAAACCTCCGATAGTGGGAAATGAAAAAAATTGATATTTGATTTTTTTTGATATTTTGACCTTGGGAGGGAAATGAAAAAATTGGATATTTGAAATTTTTTGATATTTTGATATAAAATGCATGTGTGTTTGTTTGTTTGTTTTTTTTTTGGGTCACAAAGAAAATAAGAAGCATAGAATCCAACTTAGGGGTGACTCGAAAGGCATGGTAGAGGATCATTTTTTACAAAGTTTTAGCATGGAAAAAAGTTCAACAAAATTTTAAAAAATATAAATTTATAGAAATAAATATGTAGAAGGTTGAATACGTTGATTTATAGAAGGTTGAATATATAAGGTTAAAGATTCATTTCATATGTTTTTTGTACCTAGTTTTCTAGATAATTTGTATATCTCTCTAAAGAAATAGACTTTTTTGTAGTCTATTTATGTGTTAAGTGACTTATAGTTGGTAAATTCGCTATTATAATTTTGAGTTTTTTGAGGTCACTCTAGTTTCCTATATATGCAAGGTCTATAGCGCACTTAAATAGATTCAATATCAGGGATAAGTTGTAATGGGGATTGCATTTGTTATTAGTTTTTGGTGTTCACTCTACATTAGAGTTATGTAATACTATGCATGTTATTAGTATAATGGATTACTATTCTACTTATGTGTTTTTAAGTATACTATATTTGGGTGATCTATGTTAGTTTTTATTCATAATGATGTTAGTTATAGTGGTTTAAATGGATGCTAATAATATCATAGCGAATGTGATCCCACTAAAATATTTAACATTTTGCACTATACTTATACAAAATTATTATATGTGTCTCAAGTGAGACCTTCTTGCCCATATAAGATGGAATATATTAGGACATTAGACAATAATAGGCCATATTTAGATACATTCCATTAACCTTGAGTCTATGATAAAGCCAACACTCAATAATGGGAAATAATTGCCTAAAATCTTTGAAATATGGTAGATGAGTTAAATTAGGGTTTAATGACCGAGGGTGTTGGGTTTAACTTACAAAATGTCTTCAAGTGACTTGAATGTTTTTAACCATGACCCTAAATCCCCCCTAAGCTAATTTAGGATGGAAATTATTCTTGGAAATGGGATGGGAAAGGTAGAAGGTGACATTAGGAAGAGGTGCTTGAGGAAAAAAGGTCATTTTATTGGCTCTTAGGAAAAATGGAAAATAAATATTACTTTTAGGACTTTGTTCATCTATGTTAATGTATAATTTCTAGCTCGGGAGAGATGAATTTGTCACTAAGTCATTATGGTAATTGTTAGTATGAATTCTTCGTCGAAGTGTACGAAAAAGAACCACTTTAGCTACGCATAACTAATAGCCCTAACAACAATAGAGCTGCCAAACATCTTCGGATAGCGATTAGTAGTTAAAATGCGCAACAACAGGGATCTATAAATGGAAAGACATTAAGCGATAAAGTAAAGGGTTTGCTCCATGCATCAACGGAGCAAAGACAAGAACACGATTTTTGAATGAATTTTTATATTACGGAGGCACTAGGAGGAAACAAGAAGGTGTATCAGGATCTCCTCAATGGGATGGGTTCTTTGTAGTCCTCGGCACTTCGGATCTAAGCTTTCTCTCTCTTGTAGATGTAGAAAACCCAATGTAGAAGATAGAGGCTCAATGGGAGCAAATGATAGAAATGAGACCAAGTGTATAGATCGAGTGATCTAATAGGCAACAAAAGGTGAAGAATGATGGGGGAAAACCCTCCTATTTATAACAAAATATTGGGTCCTTCTAGATCTTGGTGCATGATTAAAATAATGTTAATCGCATCTAGATCCACCTCTATGGAATATTTTATTATTATTTGTTGGAGGGAAAGGGTGTTTGACTTGGGTCAAATCCCTTGATTAATTGAAAAAATAAATAAATAAATGTTTTATTTATCTTTTTAAGGAAGTGGTTGGGATATAATCAAATAAATAATGATTTATTTGATTAATGGTAGTTGATTTGGTCATATTTAACAAGGAATATTATTTAAATAATTATTCCTAGAAAATAATAAGATAACTATGGGTTTATCTCATTAATTTCTTTGTTTTTGGGGTTAAACATTTTGCGGGCGAATAATAATTAAATTGTCGTTTAGATTAATTATTCCTTTTGAGGTTTCTAATTAACATAGTGAAAGTAGTTTTACTTGAGGGTAAAGCTGGTCTTACATGGTGTACTTGGGTCCATCTAATGATGAAAGGTTAGATGACCAAAAAATGGTACGTGATTTCGGTGCGAGTGTCGGGAGAAAATCGTATGACCGGGAAGTACGGTGTAGAGAAGACAATCACTAGACAACAAAAAAGGGTATGTGAGAGAGAAATAGGAGGTAGATAGGTGCTTGAAGGACTAGACCACGAGGAGACGAGACTCGCGAGTGCAGACAAGTCTGCGGTATGAGAGAATACACAATGCGAAGGCGGCGGGGGAGGCATACCTATGCCCGCGCGTGACAAAGTACAAAAGAATAGTGTGTCCGGTGAACAAGGGACCGAACCATAAAGTACGGCTCCCGGCATAATCAGGGCCGAGATAAAAATACAATGAAGAGTCTCACATACATGCTTTGTGCGGGATAACGGCGGGACTAGTACAATAACATCTGAGTCATGAGATAAATACAACCCAAATGCCCCACAGTAAATGGGGGAAGAGGCTCTAAATACGAGCGATACATGCAAATCGAGAGAGGTCTTTTTGCAAGTGGCTAAGGCCAACATCATCAAAATACGGAGGGCGGCATCCAAAGGTGCACAAATGAAGAGGTAATCCGGGCATGTGGGGGGGGATACGCGGAGGCCACCCTCATGAGCGAGACATCTCACAAATGCCGGGGAATCATCAGGGGAGCTGGCACGGGTCAGCGGGCCACATCCGATATACGAATCTCGATCATGCGAAAAAAGGGGAGCTGGAAGAAGCAATCAAGTCAAAGTGAGGAGAGATCCCTTGCACGATCAGAGCACCGAACAAAAGTGGAAGGCCCGGAACCAAGGTACACGCCCTCTGGACCCTGCTATGCGGAATAAATGTGCGATGTCGACGAGAGGAGGTCGCGTGAGGTGAGGCAATGGGAGAGATCCTCAACTAAGGCATGAGAGAAGGAACAATAGAGCGACGGACGCTGACACTAATGATGATGGTGGAAATGGGAAGGATGGAGTGGCGAATGGACGACTTCCTTGTTGGAGCATAAAGGGCATGAATGACATGGCGGCGGCGAGCACAATATCGAAAGGGATAGGGGACGGTGGGGGCTGAAGGTCATGATATGCGACCTGAAAGAGGAACCAAGCAAAAGGAATGGAGGGCTATAGTAGGGTAGAAAAGGTCGCGGGATAGACTCCATGAATGCAATGATGACTCAACTCGGATGCTCTAAACAAGGGCGACATGACAGATGTTCTGCCACACGGTAAAAGGCCCAATGGGGGGACCAAGGAAGCATGAGTACAAGGTGGGTACTCATGAAGAAAATCGACACGAACATGGACGAGTACGAGAGCGATATGGTGCCCCAAGTACAAGTGTCGTAGAGTAGAAATTCGATTTTAAGGAGCGATGAAGTGACCCTTCGTGGAAAAAATGTGTCCGGGTGAAGTATCAAATCACCAAAAAACTAAGTAAAACCAATTTGAGAGCTTGGTGAGATCTAACGGCCGGTGCTTGACGGTTCGTCGAACGCGAGACTACGTGTGTGGTCGCGGCGGTTGAAAGAAGAAATATGGGTTCTCTTTTAATGAGGGCGATTTCCCTCCAAAAATCATTCATTTGCTATTGTTCTTTGTGGTGAATGTGGAGAGGAGAGAAGGCCTAAATCTTGCGGCGAACGTAACGGACAAAAGCCAACCGTTGGATTCGAATACACTCGAGTTGGAGGTAAGAGGCCTAACCTTGCTCTTGCATTTTGATGGATTAGATTTGCGATTTAGGGCCCAACACCCCGCGAAATAGCCCTCCCTCATCTCTACGGCCGGGTCGCACTTTTTGGGGCAAAAGTGGGACCCGGGGATGCGGGTTTGAGGGAAAAAAAGTGTGATCTGGTCAGAGAAAATGGCGAGAAAAGCCGAGCACAGGAGATGAGGGGCTTGGTGCTGTTTTATGGGCAGGAGTTGGGTTTTGGTGTGTGGTTATGGTTTTCCCCGATGTCTGTACACGACAAAAATAATGTGTTTGTGCGGGTATGGCGAGTTGTGGGTCAGGCCCCGGAGAGAGGGATCTGGAAACACTTCGGACGGAATCCCGGGCGGATCGGGCGTTCGTCGTGTATTGGCCGGATTTGGGGTTCTCAAGTTTGTGGAGAACTTGGTTGATGAGAGCGGGGGAACCATTGCGGCCGGATTATCGAGTTTGTTGGGATCCGGATCGGGAGATCTTTGTAGTGCAAAGGGCACGAGATCGGCCCGGCGGTCCGGGATGTGTACTTCACGGCAGGCCTCCACCACCAGCGGGGATAGTGGGAGACACGCGACCGGTGTTGCGCGGGGGCGGCATATCATGGGGTTTGTGGAACGCCATTGTCGGCCAGGGTCTTCAAGTCAAGGGGACTCGAAAACTATCGGTCGGGGGATCTAGAAGAGGCTAGAAACCCAGTGCGGTGGCCGCGGTTTCGTGGCTGCCGAATCACGGGAGCAGCCGGGCGTTCCATCACATCACGGTGGGCGGATGATGATAGTGGAGAGTGTGTTGGGTGGGACCTACTTTGGGTGGGCCCAAATGATCTTGGTGGCGCTAAAGCGACAATTGTCGCTATGCGGGCGGCGGAGTGAATCATGATTGCTCATATGGGACTTTATTGTGCGCCTTCTTCTTTGAAGATCCCGACCGTGAGGCCTCGTGTGCGGCTTCCGGATGGGGGCCCGAGAGAGCCCGAGGATGCGTCGTTGGGGACGACTATGCACGGAGGAGAGGGGTGGTCGGGCGAGTGTTTCGACCGGAGTTTTTTGCCCATTGGGATCGAATTCCGTTGTACATAGACGACTACCCGTATAGTGGGATGAGCTGCGCGGGGATGGACGCCACTTCCGTACGATAGTCGAGGTACGGGGGCCCGATGGTAAGTGACAAATTGCTATTCTTTATATGGGCATGTTAAAGTTTTTGAATAGTAAATAATGATACTGATTCGGGGGACTTTGGGTATGCGAATATAGCACCGGTAAAACCGGCCGGATATATGGGACGACACGAGGGCGTGCGGAGCTCACGGTCGAGTGGGTCGAGAGCGGCGCGGGAATGAGGATGCGGCCGCCTACTAGAGGACATCCGCGCCCGTAGGTGTGGGCGGATGTTTTGACGGCGGAGTATCGGAGTGCGGGTGGTAGGATTTAGACGATCGGTACATAGAGCCATGTGTTGGTCTCCCCTCGGAGTGGCGAGGTATCATGCGAGCGCATGGCGATGGGCGGGTCAAGCTATGCATGATCTACATCTTTGCGAGCGAGCCATTGGCCGGGAGCCTCCGGATAGTGATTAGGGGCATATGGTGCCCCCTCGGTGTGTGTAGGGGCGGGTGGTGCCCCCTATAGTGTGTGGAGGGGCATATGGTGCCCCCGGTTGTTTTTCGGATTTTTGTTTGTAACATCTTGTGGGCATGTCGTATGTATATGTATGGAGGGGCATATGGTGCCCTTTCGAGTTTTTGGAACATGCTATGGGCATGTCGTATGTATCGAGTAGATGGACTCATCAATATATGGTTTGCGACACATATTATGGATATGCATCGTCTTTTGATGGTTGATTTAATGTTATTGTCTTGTATGAATTGTGTGTGATAAATGCCAATCTAGAACATGGTTTGCAATACTATCGACGTAGTGATTACGGGTCTCTGCAGGTACATGGTTGAAAGTTATGGTTTCAAACGCACGTATTAAGACTTTCACTCGTAAATAGCGTCTAAACGACACGGGTTATGCACACGATAAACACCATTTAGTTGCATTACAAGAAGCGAGAATCCAAACGAACGTGCGGGTGGCGGATGCGATGCAAGAGGGCATCAGCTAATAAGCCCGCATTGCATCATATTCGGCACGATTGTTGGTGGCGGGAGACCAATGCATACCCCATTAAGACGAACGAGGTCATGCAAGGGGGTGAAGATGGCCCGCCTGTGAGGCAAGATTCCTGGAGTAGCGACTTGCACCATCGGCGTAGCAATAAAAGGTGTGGACGAGGGGTCTGCCAAAATGGTGTGACGAAGACAATAAATGAGGGGATGAAAGGAAATGACGCAGCGTGAAGATGCGAGGGGTCATCGAGTGCGTAATGGCGGGAGGAAGGCGGATGATCAGGAGCCCAAACAAGGTGGTGTATGAGAGCTATCGAAAACGTGGCGAGGACTCGGGGCTGCGGAGGTCCAACGAGAGACACAGAGTGGAGTGATCTCGAGTATCAAAAGACACAACGAGGGGAGGGGTGCGCGGGTGGGCTGGGCTCAGAGTGTGCGAGAGGAGGATGAGTAAAGAATGGTGTTGTAGACTCCGTCATGCGAACATCGATGTGGATGGGAGCGGGGGGGATCCTCGGGCTGGCACGAAGCATCTTTGCGCGAGAATGGGAGAGGCGGATTGATTTTGTTCAAACTCATGCTCGCGGATCACCTCGGGGAGGGCACGATAAGTGTCGGTGAGGACAATAATGGGAGTAGTGGCCATGGATCCGCACAAAGCACGGGGCTTGTTGGTGCGGAGGGTCTTCAGGGTTCTTGGGGGACGGTCGAAGAAGGAGTGGGAGTTTCGGGGGACCGTAGTGTCGGGGAAACGCGACGTTTACCATGGGTCGGATGCGAGGTAACTCGGGACAAGCATGGGTGGCATGACCAATGACATCACATAAGGCACAAGGCTTCGCGGGCGGAGAAGGAGCCGGGTCGGTCGTGGTGGTTTGGTCTTTGGTGGCCCCTTTGCGGGTTTCTGCCTTTCTTCCCGGGAGCCGTCACAACGGAGAAGGGTCCTGTGTGGGTGCGCGAGGGCACGGTGGCTGGGAGGAAGCGAGGGACCGGTTGAACCGTTGTCGAAGCCATGTAAGGTTTGGGGTGACCGTGGCGGCGGGGGATCAAGGTACCAAGCGGGATGCCCAAGGTCAAGTTAGGGAGGGAGAGGGTGGCCATAGCGGGGGCGAAGAATATACTCCGGGGAGGGGAGCTAGGAAAGGGATGCGCCGGCGGAAATGACCGAGAGGAGACGGCTCAGATGGTTAAGGGCCGAGAGCGGTGCGGGAGGATAAAAGGGGTTCGAGGATACCGAGTTGTAGGGGAAGGGCCGGAGAGGAGGGAGGTCCGGGTGGCTGAGCATGAATGGCTAGGAGTTGGTTGCGGAGGGCGAGTTGTTGACTAGCGAGGCGGGCCGCTTGTGTGGACGACTGAGACGATTGCATCATGCAAACATTACGACAGGCGGGATCGGTGACGGAAGGAGGGGGAAGATGAGGGAAAGTACCAAGCAAGGTGGAATCTTTGTAGGCAGGAACCTTTGGTCGAGAGAATTGACGGTTTGCTTGTTGGCTACGGAAGAGATGGTCGTCTCGGAGGAGGTGCGAGACGGCGGCTCATGATAAGATGGGCGGTCAATAGTGACTATCTTCCCATTGTGTGGGAAAGACATCTTGCGAAAAACCGCGGATGGGACAGCAGACATGACGTAGGTGTAGCTTCGCCCCGATAGAATGTTGTGGTCTGAGAGGGGCATCAATGACTTCGACATCAGTGCAAGCGGTCTTACGCGGCGAGGGTGATGGGACGAGTTTTGCGAAACGGACGATAGGGGTGGGAGGCATGGCCGTCCACGCTCGAAGGGTGATCGTGGAAGGGGCCGAGCTCGGGGGGGCCGAGGTTGTTTCCAAACCGAGCGGACATCACACGGGTGGATGCCCCCTCATCGGTGCTCTACCCGGGATACGGTGGCGTTCCGGATGGGCGGGATTTGGAAAGCAACGGAAGGAGGAGAGGATGATGGTCCGATTGAGTGGCGTCAAAAACAATCATTTGGTCATCGAGCGGGATCAACGACGCCCACGGGCGGATAGTAGAGGCCTTCCTTTGAGAAGGGCACGGTCCCGGAGGAGTTCCGAGTGTAGAAATGAGCGACGATTGCGCCAAATTATCTACTATCTTGTACGATTGAGCGGCTCGGCCAGGAAGCACAATTTCGGCGTAATGGGCCCTTTGGAATCTTTGGATGAACCTCAACTTTGGGTTGAGGGATGTGCAAGAGACCCGCGGATGTCGAAGAGGCTGCGCCAGAACACCGAAGATGGAGGCTCGGGGCGGTGGCGAGGCTTGGGGTGCGGCGAGAGCGAGTTTGAAGGTGAAGGTCAACGGAAGGGGAAGGATCGGAGTGCATCATAAGGATCGATAATCGGAGGAACCGAGAAAGGGACGAGGGGGTGGCTACATGGGCTGTCGGGGGTTGGGTAGCCACAAATCCACAGTGAGGGAAAGGATTAGTGAACACGGTCGGGTGCAGGTGGTGGCCACATTAGGAGGAGCATGAGGGGAGGCGTGTTGTCGGCGCAATGTGGCTTGAGACTCCCACATCTGTGCGCATACGGGGTAAGAGAGGACAATCGTGAGTGTAGTGGCCGTAAAGCGCAACACGAACGGGGGCTTGTTTGTGCGAAGATTTGCACAGTCAGAGCACAGGGCGGAATGCCTGAGAGCTGCGGTTGCTGGTGTTAGGGTCAACACCGAAAGTTGGGTCCTCGGTTACCGGGGGCGGATGTGTTTTGGTTGCCTCGCCGCCTTCTTTGAGAAGAAGGGGGATTAATCGCACCTACTGTGCAAATACTTGCCCTGGAGGGGTTGTAAGTCGTGTTGCGGGTTGTGAGGAGGCGAGGGAGGTGGAAGCGCATATCTTGGAGGAGCTGGCGCACCGAGCTGTGGACAAAAGTAAGGGTTGGGTTGGGCGACATTGAGGGTAGCGGGAGGTTGGGCAAAAGGAGGAGGCATGCCGTATCACTGGATACATGTTGCCGAGGGAGGGGAAGAGTGCTTGAGGTGCTGGCCCCTCCACGGGGAGAACCATAGCTCATAGGAGGGTGAGCGGAGATGGGTGGGAAAGAGATCCAGCAATACCGATCGGCGGAATGAGATGCCCCAGGGCGTTAGCGCCAGGCACGGGGGATGTCGGGGAAGAACGGTATAAACATAGCAGTTGAGCGTAGATCGGTCATATTTTAAAGCTATTTGGAGGGCGAGCTTCTTCGATTGAGGAAAGTGAGAGGCGACATCTTTGCCGATAGGAGACGGGAGAGTGCGTAGGAACCGGTCCATGTAGGCCGATCTTCAAAGGGAGGGGCTCGACATAAGCTCGGTCTTCGTCGCCATTTCTGAACATGGGCGAGAGGCGTGTGGAAGAGGATTGCTTAAAGTGAATTCAAGAGCCCTCGGTGCGGTGTCGTATCGGAGAGGGGCTGGAAGTACAACAAAAAAGGCTTGGGCAAGAGTCTCGAACGTGGTATGGGAGGAAGTGGGTATTCGACAAACCATTTAGAAGCTTCGCCGGTAAGCGTGCGTTGGAACAAACGAAGACGGATGGAGTCATCGGTAATGGAGTTGGAGGAACACCACATGTGGAAAGACCGGACGTGATTGGTTGGATCTTCTCCATTAAGGCCCTCGAACTTGGGGATATCGAGAGGGTAGCTTGGTGGGCATAGCGGGCCGAGGTGGCATTGTGGTGAATGGGATCATTAATCAGCGGTGCAGTCGGGGAGGGCGCAGCTGCAATATACGGCGACACGGGGGTGGCCGGGGTAGTGGTTGTGACGGTTCCGCTAGAAGTAGGGTCGGCATTGGGGGCGGGAGAACCGCTAGCGTTGAGCCACGGACCCGGACATGGTGGAGGGCGAGGAGAACGGGCAGGGGAAGGAGGACCCGAGGAATCGGGGGAGGAGTCGGAGTGCGGACTCGAAGGTGGGCGGCTCGACGACGGCGGTGCGGAGCAGGGTCGATCAGCACGGAAGCGAGGGTGAAGGCCAAGAAGTCTCGGGAAAAGGCGCGCTTGGGGGCGCAGTGACGAGGAAGAAGGAAAGCGACGGGGGCAACAAGGAGACGAGAATCAATTACGGTCAAGGGCGAGAAAAGGTGCGGTGACAATTGATTTTAGAGTCTTTGCGGGCGGTGTTAACCGGGACGCTTCTTCACTTAGGGTCGGTGTGTGGCGTGCGTTAATTTTAATTTTTAAACCCTTTAAGTTGTTGAGAGAAAGAAAAAAGTGTCTTGCGTAGCGAAAATAAACACTACGGAGAGCGAGAATAAAATCTTTGAAATAACGAGAGAAATAACGACTACATATGCATCTATCTAACCCCGGAAGGTGGGTCTCTCACAACTATCTTTTGAAAAGAAAGGGAAAAAACTATGGAAACACACACAAAGGAAGCTCGACGGATCTGAGGGTCAAGGGGACGGAGAGATGCGGAGGGTGAAAAGCTAACGGAGCAAGGGCGCGAGATCACGGCCAAGAGACACGGAGGCAAGGTGGGTCGGAAAAAGGGAAATCAGCAAAAAACCGGGGGCAAGGCGGAGGCGCTTCGGAGGTCCAAACAAAACGACAAGAGGTGATTTGAAAGGAAAAGAATTTGATTTCAAAGGATGCGAAAGTGAGGTAACGGATCACGGAAAAGAGCTGAAGCTTTGAAACCGAGTGCGTGCGAAAGCATGCTAAAACTCTTCCACAAAAAGTGGAGGGTACTAAAGCCCTAAGGAAAGTCTGGGTTCCCACTTAGATGAGTAAAAACGAGATCGAGATCTTGGTCGAGGCGGGGAAGGTGAGACGGAGATGGAAGACACTGGCGAAGGCTGCGGCAAAACGGAGAAAAAGTGCGGGAAAAAATCTTGCGGAAAAAAGTCGGTCGCGATTTTCGACACGATGCGAGTTGAGGTCGCGGAAAACGGTAGAAAAGTGCGACACGGAGGTCCGGTCGCGAGGTTTAGGGCAAAAGTACGACCCCACTGTTCCGGTTGTCTCGGCGGCGGTTATCGGGAAAAGTTGTCGTCTCGGTTGCGGGCGTGTGTCGCTTTACTGCTGCAATAGGGCCGGGAAACACACGGAAGTTAGAAATTTTAAGTTTTTAGGGTTTTATGTGAGAAAAATGACATAAAAAAGGAAAACTAAGCGGTGAAAAAGAAGCCTAGGGCACAGTAGTGGATATGCGGGAATATGAAAAAGCGACAACGTCGTAATTTAAAACTTAGTGTGGAGTCGCCATTTGTTAGTATGAATTCTTCGTCGGAAGTATGCGAAAAAAAACCACTTTAGCTACGCATAACTAATAGCCCTAACAACAATAGAGGGCACAAGCATCTTCGGATCTGCGATTAGTAGTTAAAATGCGCAACAAACGGATCTATAAATGGAAAGACATTAAGCGATAAAGTAAAGGGTTTTCTCCATGCATCCAACAGACAAAGACAAGAACACGATTTTTGAATGAATTTTTATATTACGGGGCACACAGGAGGAAACAAGAAGGTGTATCCGGATCTCCTCAACGGGATGGGTTCTTTGTAGTCCTCGGGCACTTCGAGATCTAAGCTTTCTCTCTCTTGTAGATGTAGAAAACCCAATGTAGAAGATAGAGCTCAATGGGAGCAAATGATAGAAATGAGACCAAGTGTATAGATCCCGAGTGATCTAATAGGCAACAAAAGGTGAAGAATGATGGGGAAAACCCTCCTATTTATAACAAAATATTGGGTCCTTCTAGATCTTGGTGCATGATTAAAATAATGTTAATCACATCTAGATCCACCTCTATGGAATATTTTATTATTATTTGTTGGAGGGAAAGGGTGTTTGACTTGGGTCAAATCCCTTGATTAGTGAAAAAATAAATAAATAAATGTTTTATTTATCTTTTTTAAGGAAGTGGTTGGGATATAATCAAATAAATAATGATTTATTTGATTAATGGTGGTTGATTTGGTCATATTTAACAAGGAATATTGTTAAATAATTATTCCTAGAAAATAATAAGATAACTATGGGTTTATCTCATTAATTTCTTTGTTTTTGGGGTTAAACATGACTTGAGAATAATAATTAAATTGTGGTTTAATTAATTATTCCTTTTGAAGTTTCCTAATTAACATAGTGGCGAGTTTTACTTGGGGTAAAAGCTGGTCTTACATGGTGTACTTGGGTCCATCTAATGATGAAAGGTTAGATGACCAAAAAAATGGTGTGACGATAATTGGAGTAGTTAAATAATACTAAAGTATTCTCTAAGTGGATATAAGAGGATATGGTACAATTATGCAATATTGGGGTATTAAGCTCCCATTACTCAGCCTGACGTTTTATTTGGGATGAAGGTGGTGTTGTAAGCCAAAGAACTTACAATTACAAAAGTACTAGACTAAGTTTGATATTAGAAAAATTGATGACATTGTTGGGTAGAGTATAGTTCTTGAGTGAATCTTCAATGAGTTTAAATGATGTGTTATAATTGAGATAAATCCTTGCTTGGAGGAAAAATCATATTTGAAGGTGTACCTAGTAGGGATGAAAAGAAAACCTTTTGTGTGATTTCCCCCCACAATATACCATTGATACAACATAAATATTAATCTTCCTTAGTCTTAAATTGATCATTGCTTTAGGAGATGGAGGTATGAACTAGATCCATCCTAACAGTGGCCGGAAAAGGTATACACTAACAATTTTCCTTGTTGGTGCAAAGGGATGTTGTTAAAATGTATGTTTCTAGGATTTTGTGTGGATTTGATTAGACAAATTGTGTGACAAGAAACAATCTAGAAAAAACTGCTATATCAACTATCTTTTTCTAGAGAATAACCATAACCATTTGACCTTCATTATTGTAAGCATAGAAAATATTGTTTTTACTTCTTAGATGACTACAAAAAACAATTAATTTCCTCATACATAAGTCCTCAACATAGCCATTGAAAGATTCAAAGCAATGTCTTACAATTTTTGTTGTAGCTAGAGCAACTTCTTCAATAAGGGACCCACTAGGACCTCAATGCTCAATTCCTATTGCATCCCAAACCTGGACAATAGAATAAAGAAATGGCCACTTGTTATTTAAAGATGAACTTTACTTTCAAAAAAAGGGTTTAAAAAGAGTGAACTTAAGAAAAAATAAATGCATTTCCTCCACAGTAAAAAAGGGTCATTTCCAACACAATAATTTTAATTTAGTCTAGGTTTTAATGATGTCAAGCCAATGTATGGTTGCACTTCAATATGTAGACAAGTGTAGATACCATTTCATGAATATATTTATATTTTTGGTGGTGATTTTTTAAATCTCTATTAACATTTAATGTTACTTGAACAATGAGAAGAAAATTTGTCCTTCCTTTGTTTTCCAACTCTAAGTGGATGAGGAAATTAACTATGGTCTAAGTCACTATTGTGGTCACTGGCGAATCATCTAGGAAAGCATAGTTTGTTCTCAGCGGTACTACCTGCCAAGATATGGCATCTGATCCTCGTAGAGATATATATATGCTCAATGTTAGAGTCATGTCTACATTGTTTTGAAGGAATTTATCTTCTCTCGATTGAAGATGAGAAAAATAGATGAATTTCAAAAATGGTTTGCATTATTTTATTTTATTTTGTAATGCTTCTTTTTATATATGACCATTTTGTGCAATACAGGGTGCCTTGTGAATATTTCTTTCCACGTTAATGCAAGCTCAAGTGTTTACTAGATCAATATCCTTCTTCAATACGAAAATGGAGATGGCGACCTAAACTAGGTGGGTGCTTTACAAAGTTAATTAATTTCCCATTATATAGACTACATTTATTGATGCAATTATATTATGCATGGGTTACAAGTTTTTATAATAGTTTTGTGTTTCACTTCTCTTTAGGGAAACCCCAATACATGGAAACCAATGCAACAAACATAGGGTGCAAATTGGGCTTTGAATAGTGGCCCTATACGTGTTGTATTTTCAATTTTCCTCACAACCCTCTTAGCAACAAAAATTCTTAGTATAGATAATGTTATTCTAGAGAATTGGCACTGAAATTCTACATACAATACCAATGCCAACAATCAAGCACTGTAACTCTCTTTTCAAAGTCCTTTTCATATTTTCCTCACAATACTTGTCTATTATCAATATATTGTCCATATTTAGCCTTGGAAATAATTTACCACCCAATTAGGGTTACATTCCCAAACAACCTGACTCGTTGATGGTGTCGATTGGTCTTGCCCTGATGGGTCAGTCACCCTATCAAGTGCCCCCTTCAAAGGGACTTGGGCCTAGTCTAGACAAAATGGGAGTTTATACCCTACAAATGGCCCTCAGTCAATATTCAAATGGGTCTGACAAGAAAATCTTATACTACATCACCCTTCACATAAATTGACAATTCCACCCATCCACCATGGATCCGACATTCTCGAAACCATACAAAGGCAAAACCCTGATGAGGGAGCCGCATTGATCCCTCAAACATGTTTTTGTTCAAATTTCCTCCCACTAAGGTGTGCTTGATCCAACATACTACTCATGTGTTACCATGTGTGACAACCAAGAAAACTCACAATCGATCACCCTATCATTGACCCATGACCAATTTTGAGGCAAACCCAACTTCTATCTCATTATAGAGTCACACTCTTTGCACACACAAAAAATTTCCATCACCTTTAAAAAAGTGTGGTTGTGACTCTTCACAACATTCCAACTAATTTCCAACTAACAAAATCGAACTAGCAAGAAACTCAGGTGAAAAATCATGAAAATTGCATAGAGAGGGAGCACCTGCAAGGGAGACACGACAATCCCCCAGAAGGGGGTTCCTATTCAAAGAGTCTCCCTCTAAAGTGCTGACCTAACATACCACGTCTCATGTGTTACCTTTTCCAAAATTTCATATTAGTGCTTATGTTGACTCCATCAAGTAAGATTTTTCTTTTGGATTTATGAGGCTTGGTCTATGTTAGTCTTCCTTCAATAGACAAAAAAAAACTCTAAAATTTATGCTTCTTCCTTGAATTTTCATCAAAGATAACTTAGATCATCATCATGGATATTTAGGTTGTTATTAGCTTGTATCGTAACTCATCTTACAATAACCTCGATCATATTGGCTTAAATTCATATTTGTGCTCAGAATTGAGATTTTCCCAATTTCGGCTTGTTCTAGCTTGTAGTAATAAACCAAGACCCTTGGTCATTCTCTTATAACAGATATATTCTGACCCTTGTAGAATAGAGATAATTTTAGACTTGTTTTAGATCTTTTTTTTCAATAGGAAGTTTGTTGCCAACCATAGAAAGTTATTCTTAAAAACTCGACTTCTACTTAATACATCTTTCATAATCTTGACTAGATTTCAGAGACAAATTTGAACCTTGTTCCTAACTCTAATACCATGTTGAAATAAAAATGCATAATATAATTTCTTAACATGATAATTGTTTATATATGTTTTCTCATTTAGACATTACTTCATGCATGACAAGAAGTTTTTGGGAGTGCCAGGGCATCACAAGGGATAACTAGTTCAAAGTACATGGAAACAAATGAATAAGAGTGTTTGTCAAGGAGTGTCAGTGAATTCTAGGTGTCCCATGGATGAAGTGTGTTAGTATAATTTCATAATAGGAATTGTAGGAGACAAGCCTATGCTTGCAATAAGGGGATGGACGAAGCATCTTCATACAAAGGAAAACTTTGTGCTAGACACAACACTATTTTTTCAATGACTTCGTTGGGTTCCCAAGTCGCAAAAAAAGTAAGGTTATCTATGACGGCATGAAAAATAGGGAGTGCCAAGGTGTGAAAGGAATCCCAGAAATTTATAACACATGCTAGAAAGTTCCAAGGCATGTTAGGAATTCCAACATGTGCTAGGTGCTAGGGTTTGGCACCAACACATGCTAGGGAGTGCCAGGGAAACAAAATGGAGGACTAGTTTCAATTGCATGGGAATGATTGAATAAGAGTGTGTGATATGGAGTGTTAGAAAGTTATAGGTATGATAAGGAGGGAGTGAAAAGGTATGCTAGGAAATTCCAAGGAATGATAGAGTTCTAGGAAAGCATGCCAAGATGTTCCAAGTTCCAGGGTGTGCCAATGTGTGCCAAGGAGTGTTTGGGAGTGCTAGAGAAACACAAGGGAAAAATATGTCATAATGCATGGAAATGAATGAATAAGAGTGTGCGACAAGGAGATTAAATGTGTTCCAAGTGTACTAACGAGGATTGAATATGCATTCTTGGTTGTGTTAAGGGATGCTAGAGTGATAGGGAGACATGCGGCCAAGATGTGCCAACGCGTGCAAGGAAGTGTTAACTAGGAGTGCCAGGGGAACACAAGGGATCATTACATCAAAATGAATGGAAATGAGCAAATAAGAATTTTGATTGGAAGTGTTAGTGAGTTACAGGTGTGCTAAGGAGAGATTGATAAGGTATGCTAGGTAGGGTTAAGGCATGCTAGAGGCCAGGGCGACATGCCAGGATATCTTAGGTGCTAGGGTGTACCAACACGTGCCAAGGAGTGTTAAGGAATGCTATGGAAACACAAGGGAGAACTAGGTAAAAATTCATGGAAATGAATGAAGAAGTGTTTGTGACTAGGATTTTAAATGAGATCTAGGTGTGCTAAGGAGAGAGAGACAAGGTATGATAGGTAGTGCCAAAGAATGCTATAGTGTTATGGCGGCATGCTAGGATGTGTCAGGTGTTAGGGTGTGCCAATGCATGCTAGGGATTGTTAGGGAGTGTTAGGTAAACAAAATGAAGCACTAGATAAAAATGCATGTAAATTAACGAAAAAGAGTGTGTGATATGGAGTTTTAATGAGTTCTAGGTGTGTTAAGGAGGGAGTGACAAGGTTATATGCTAGGCAATGCCAAGGTATGTTAAACTACCAAGGCGTGTCAGGAAGTGCTAGGGTGTGTTAGAGAGTGTAAAAGCATGTCAAGGAATGTAGGGTATGCTAACATGACATGCCACATAATGCCAAGGCATTTAAGACATGTAAGGTGTTATGGCATGTCAAGATGTAAAACATGTTGCTTAGTTGTTTTATGACCACAGTTGGATGTGATGAACCTTGTCTTGGTAACTTGTTAAGTGGGATCAGTTGAGATTGGACATGAGTAGTCTAAGATGAGTTACATGTAGTTCTTAGATGAACAATGCATATGTTGAATTTCCACGACACATGAGGATATGGGTTTGGTCTTAGAATCATTGATGCAAACACACTCAAGTGTCACAACACATCTACTTTGCACAATGAGATCTACACACATTAGGGAATCAACTAGTGCGCATGAAAATTTTTAACTTTTTCAAACCGTTCTTTGTTAAATTACAAACTATAATAGAATAGGCTAGATCTCTCGTACCAGGGATCATGGACCTTTACAATCACACCGATACAAGGAATAAAACTAGGGCTTGGTGTTACCTATTTGACAACCAATCTACCTTGAACAAGACAACACTTGAACAAATTTTTGATGTTGGCCACACATAGCCCTTTCAATCCAAATGTATTGAACACATCTGGCAGTTCCTCTTGCCTCCCATTATGCAACTTCTCAATCTACCTTTATTAATGAACTCAACTCCTTTAGGTTACTGAACTCGGCTCAAAAAAATTTCCCTCTATCTACCTCTTTTTTCCTTTAAGGTTTGCAACAGTTAGGGTTTTCGTTCAGTTGTTCACAACTTCATTGTGAAAAACTCTTTGGTATGCCCACTTTTGCCATGTTGCTAATCCAAGATGACAAGTCTAGGGATATGGAGGTTTCCCTTTTTCTCAATGATGCAATCCTCTACAATACAGTGAAATAGGGCTAGTTGGCTAGCCCACTATATTGCTACTTTATTCCTTCAAATTCTGCACATCCTTGGGCCTGAACCTAATTTGAGGCCTAAATATAATTTTGTTGAATGTAGTTAGGATGAACAGTGAGGCCATCCTACAAGTATATGAACTGCTCACAATGAAATATGAGAACAGATATGAGAAGATGGAGATGAGAGGTTTCTATCAGACACCAGGAGCCAAGGCATCCACCTTCATTTTCCTATTGCATGTTCCTAACAATTGAATTTGAAGGGAATCTGCAATAATTTAAGGATTGCATACAATCAAGGTTCTAAAAATTCTTGGAGGATCATTATCTAATCAATGGTTGTATCTTTGACTATGGCTTTCCTCTCAATATTGGGAAAGTGTCCTTGCCCAAAACATATTCATCGAGCTTCTTAGCAACTTGTTATATTTCATGTAATTATTCCTTTAGTGCATGAGCCAAAGTCATCCATTTTTCCAGGGATTCTATAGCTCCCTCTGAAGTTGGACATCCAGCCTTTATCAATTTGTCCTCATCCTTATCCTGTAACTATATCCACAAACTTTTAATTACAAAATCCCAGTAATATGTATGCACAAGTAATCTCTCTTGCATGTTGTGTTTGATCAACAAAATTCTGAATAAAAATGTATGTTTTAGCCGATAGGACTGAACAACAATGTCATGCCTGCATCAATAGTACCTCTGAAATCATAGGTACTTTTGACTGTATGAAGATTCCGGGAGACGTGTTCTGAAATTTACCTTGCAATGACGGAACTGTTCCTTATAATTATTCAACATCTTTTTCCATATTCTAGATGTTGGAAATATGATGCAGAGTGTTGTCCTTGATGGCAACCCACTGAATGAAGATGACATGCGACTGTTGACATGTGTTGTCCTTGATGGCAAACCACCCGATGAAGTTATTCTTGACTTGATGGACTTGGTAAATGATGTAAATATGATGTGATATGATGCTTATTGATATTATGATGTTGAGTGTTGTCCCTGAAAGGCAACCCACTTGATAAAGATGATGGCAACTTACTTGATGAAGTTGTGCTTGCTAGAATATGTTCTTGATGAAGAAAATATGATGTATCTACAGTGTGTACAGAAGGCAATGAAGAAAGGAATTCAGCATGTGCTAAATCTTGATGAAAAGAGTATGTCTCTAGGAATACGCGGATTTGCCTAAGGGAAGTCGCGTATGCACGTGGGAATAAACGTTCCAAGTAGCGTATGAAAAAAAAGTACTCATAAAGTGAAAAAATAGGGGCCCGTGGTATTGAAGACTCATGGTATTGATTTGGCTCGTGGTATTGAAGGCTCATGGTATTGCTTTGGCCCGTGGTATTGAAGGCTCATGGTATTTCTTTGGCCCGTGGTATTGAAAAAGGATAAACCTATATAAGGAGAAGAAATTCATTGTGCAAATCATGAGTGTGGGAGCAAGATGTCTGAACTTGAATGAATACTTCTCTGTGAAGTATATCTGTATGGAAAGGGTAAAGGTTTGATGATAGATCTGAATCTATGATGCACTTATGAAGAAATGATGAAGCGGGATTTCTAGATCTGAAATGTACTTGTATTTGCTAGATCTGTTTATGAAAGGCTTAGATCTAAAATGAGGCGAACATATGTCTGAAGTAAAAGGGTAAATCTGAACTGAATGTCTGATCTGAAGAAGTATGCTGCTCTATGATGGTTGAAGATATATACGCTACTTCGCCGAAGAGGAAGCGCGTATATACGCGGCTTCGCTGAAGAGAAAGCGCGTATGCGCAATGAAATACATACAGAGGTATACGCTGGTTTGTGTGGACGGAAGTGCGTATATACGCGACATCAGTAAAGGGAAAGCGCGTATGCAAACTAGGGTTTGCTGAAGCAAGGGGTATGAAATATCTGATCTGTTCTGCTGTGTTTCTGCTATCTGATCTGTGTTGATATGTATCTGTTGGTGACGTATGTTTGTGCTTAAAAGTATGGAAAGGGTCCAGTGTGAAAATATGATGAAAGGTGGCCTGCAAGTGTTGTTCTATTGAAGTTGTTGGATCCAGTGTGAAAATTGATGAAACGTGGTCCAAGGTGGTGCTGAAGGTTGTAGCCTTCAGTCAGGGGGTTGTAGCTCCCTTCCAGGTGAGGCTGGTAAACGAGATCGAGGGGGTCGTAGCTCCTTTCCAGGAGAGGCTGGTAAACGAGATCGGGGGGTCGTAGCTCCCTTCCAGGAGAGGCTGGTAAACGAGTCAGGGGGTTGGAGCTCCCTTCCAGGAGAGGCTGGTAAACGAGCGCAGGTGGGTGCCTGCGTGCTGGTCAAGTCTGCGCCAGCACATATGTTGTAAGATGTTTTCTCTATACTAAAATATTGAAGGCTGAGCAACTGCAGCGGTGGTTTTCTCCCGATTTGGGTTTCCACCTAAAAATCCTGGTGTTCATGTGTGATGCTTTGTGTGATGGTTTATTCTGTTCTTACTGCACATGTTTACTGTTTATTGAACATCTGATGAATGAATAATGGAATGATATAAGCAAAGAACTAATGACACAATTAGATCTCTGTGTATACGCGAGTTGCATGAAAGATATCCGCGTGTATACGCGAGTTTACTAAAGGAAAGTAGCGTATGGGTTTTAAGGAATGAAAAAGTGAAAAGTTTTGAGTATGCAGTAAATACTGATTCACCCCCCCCTCTCAGTATTTTTCCCAACAATTGGTATCAGAGCAGGTCCTTCTGCAGAAGCTTGATCGCTTGAAGGAGATCCATCGCAATGGGAAAGAAGCAAAAGAAGAAGGTTACTCAAAGAAAGAAGATGCCTCAGAAATCATGTATAGCAGAAATTGAAGGAGATGAAACAGGTATTGATCGTTGTTCTTGTATTTTACTTAACTGTATATGCAAAGATTATGATAGTGAAAGTGAAGATGAAGAAGATTCTGACCAAGCTCTACAAGTGCTCATGGCAAAGAAGAAGGCTACTCAAAGTAAGGAGATAGCTGAATTTGACAAAAATGAATCTGATAGTGATTGGGGTCCTAATTTTCTTATTGGTGCAAACAATGATGTTGATAGTGAAAGTATTGTTGTGCATTTAAAAGAAGTTATCAAAGATCAACAAAGAATATTTAATGAGAAGGACGCTGCCTCCAAAGCTTTGGTATTTAGACTGAAAAGGATGTTCGATGATGTATACAATCGAAGTAAAGGATATCAAGCTGGAATCATCTCTCTACAAGCAGAACTTGAAGAATCAAATGAGAAGAATGAAGGACTTGAAGCAGAAAACGTTTCTCTAAAAACAAATCTGGAAAAATCAAAAAAGAAGAATGAAAGTCTTGAAGCTGAAATAATCTCTCTACAAGCAAAACTTGAAGCATCAAGTAAGAAGAATGAGGAACATCTACAATCATTTGAAAAGGAAGGACTTGAAGCAGAAATCATATCTCTCAAAGAAGATCTAGAAGAATCAAACAAGAAGAATGCAAGACTTGAAGCAGAAATCGTCTCCCTCAAAGAAGATCTCGAAGCATCAAGCAAGAAGAATGAAGAGCTGCAACAAACATTTGAAGACAACGAAAATTGGTTGAAAGAAGAAATCCTAAATCTGAAGGATCAAGTAGAAGATGGAAGAAGGAAAGAGGAAAGCATGACAAAGCAATGTCAAGACTTGGAGGTTGAGGTAAATATTCTCAAAGGAAATATAGAAGAAAAAGATAAATTGTTGAGATTCCAAGATAGTTCAAAAATTTTGGACAACATTCTTAGTAATCAAAGGTCTCCTACTATCAAACATGGTCTTCGTTTCCATGAAACTTTTAAAGGAGAATCTAGCTCACAAGGAAGTGCCAAAAATTCAGAGAATGTCAATGCAAAACCTGAAGTGTTGAAAGAGACAAAAGATCAACCAACAATCATGAATTCTCAAAGGAATTCATTCAAGAACGTTGAATGCTTTAAATGTCATAATTATGGGCATGTTGCAGCAAGTTGCAGGAGTAGATCATTTCAGCCACAAACTAACAGATCCTATTCAGAAAGGTACTCGGGTTGTTTTAAGGGATATTGTTTTTCATGCAACAAGTATGGTCACAAAGCTGGTGATTGTAATAGAAGGAAGAATAGAAAAGCTCATTATGATTCTTATGTTTATTTCTCTGGCCACATGAGATGTTATGCTTGTAACAAGTATGGACATGTAGAAAAAGAATGCAGGATGAACAGATCTGGGAAAGTGGACAATTTTCAGCACATAGTTGGAAAGCTCAAGCAAATTTGGAAAAAGAAGGAGGACCGATCAGAAACGTAGGGAATTCAGACCCTACTGCAGTCATCCGCTTCTGAAGCTTATTTCTCTGATTGACTGCAGGAATGATGTGAGATACATTATGAGATCTAGCAATGTATCGTCACAAGGGGAGCAATGCATGATGACTCTCATGGTTGATTTGATTATACTGGTTATGTTTACTTCTGACAGCGCATCTGATGTGAAGAAGACAGGTACAGGAGGTACAAACTCAGGGGGAGATGAAGGAAAGTGAAATTTTCAATGTAACACTTTCCATACGCGGGTTATATGAAACAAAGTCGCGTATACACGCAAGTTCCAGCAGACACAGTCGCGTATGCATTGAGGATAAGAGAATTCATATGATAACTGAAGATCTAGAGCAGAGGTTCAGGGGGAGCATCAGTCTGACTGCTGATGATTGCACTGTTAGCATTATTCTGGTTATACTCATGATTATGATGATATGATACTTGGTTTCCTATGTTGAAGTTTATGGATGAGTCCTGTTTGCTTGTTGATGAAGAGCATTCGTTGCTGAGATGAAAGTCCTATAATTCGGAGATAAGGGCAGCCCATGCAGAGATTGTTGCTGATGACTTGCTGATGAACGTTTTCAGGTTGCACAAGTTAAGAAGGAGCACTGGTCCAGGGGGAGTAGCAGGTTGAATTCTAATGATTGCATTGTTGGCAATATGATTGCTTATTCTTTGGTTTTTGTGATACTCATGCTCAAATAATGATGACTTGGTACATGGTTTATTATGATGAGATTTTGAGCCCTGGTTGCTGATAAGTATCTTTTGTGCTCACACATGGATGAGTTGGATGTCGTTTGATTCAGAAATAAGAATAGATCATGCAAAGTTTGTTACTATGGTTGAGATCTTTTGCCTACATATGTTACTTCATGTTAAATCTTGAAGATCATGGTGATGTTGGACCACATGGATGATTGCTTGACACTTATGTGAAGATGCTGTTCTGGTATGGAAAGAATGTATTGATGCTGCAAAGAATCTGAAGACTTGGATACTAATGTGCTTATGCTACCACCATTGGATGACGCTTGAAGACACAACTACATTGTTCTATCCATCTGTAGTCCAGGGAAGCATTCAAATATCTCAGAAAGAAGATGAACACTGTCTTTGCCTCAAAAAGAATTAGATCTGGTTGAAATTTAGAAGATGGCATTGGATACGCGGGTTTCATGAAACACAGTCGCGTATATACGCGAGTTCCTGCACAGAAAACCGCGTATGTCTGATTGCTGACAATTTTTGGTTGAAGTCAGCTCTCTTCAGCACAGCTGCAGTGCTGTTTGGTATCTCTGATACTATTTGGTATCTCTGGTGGTGTTCCAGTTCTCATAATTTTGTTTCTAATGTTTTGATGAAAATGCCTTGATGATTTGTTGGTGAAAGTGTTCAGGATGCACAAACTAAGGGGGAGCCTTAGTCATATGAAACGGATGTTCGGATGCACATTTTCAGGGGGAGCATTAGCATTGCTGAGTATAATTCTTTGTTGGCACTATGATGGTTCTGAAATATGTTCTCTTTCTTGAGGATTTTCTAGGTGTTGGTCTTGAAGTTATATGTGTATTTTGATGAAAAGGTCTTGTTGAGACCCATGATGTAAACTTGTAATATTCAGTCATGAAAGGACTTGTCAAATTGTAAACCCACTTGGTTGGGTAGCTGAGTCAAATTTTGTAACCCCACTTGGTTGGGTAGATGAGTTGAAATGTGTAAACCCACTTGGTTGGGTACTTGAGTCTCATATGTAAATCCACTTGGATGGATCTTTGATGTAAGTATGAGTCATTGGTGATAGGAAAGTCATAGAGTCTTTTACTTCATTGAAAATATGTTTGAAGATTCATCATGAACTCAGGGGGAGCTTGGTCACTTCAGTATACATCAGATCTGCAAAACGCTTCTTCTACATGAGGAGAAAAGGGGGTGAGTGTGTTGGTTTTGATCCGCTCGTTGCCCTTGATGTCAAAGGGGGAGAGTGTGTTGGTTTTGATCCGCCCTTTGCCCTTGATGTCAAAGGGGGAGAGTGACATGGTGTTTGAATGCAGATAATGGTGTCAAAGAATTGGGAGAGTGACATGGTGTCAATGTACTTATCTGTTGTGATAACCAAACACCATCGTGGTTGCCATCAAGTCCAAAGGGGGAGATTGTTGGAAATATGATGCAGAGTGTTGTCCTTGATGGCAACCCACTGAATGAAGATGAAGACATGCGACTATTGACATGTGTTGTCCTTGATGGCAATCCACCTGATGAAGTTGTTCTTGACTTGATGGACTTGGTAAATGATGTAAAACTGATGTGATATGATGCTTGTTGATATTATGATGTTGAGTGTTGTCCCTGAAAGGAAACCCACTTGATAAAGATGATGGAAACTTACTTGATGAAGTTGTGCTTACTAGAATATGTTCTTGATGAAGAAAATATGATGTATCTACAGTATGTACAGAAGCCAATGAAGAAAGGAATTTAGAATGTGCTCAAAGTATTATGAAAAGAGTATGTCTCTATGTATACGCGGATATGTCTAAGGGAAGTCGCGTATGCACGCGGAAAAGAACGTTCCAAGTCACGTATGGGCAAAAGCGCTCAAAACGTGCAAATCCAGGGGCCCGTGGTATTGAAGGCTCATGGTATTGAAAAAGGGGCCCGTGGTATTGAAGGCTCGTGGTATTGATTTGGCTCGTGGTATTGAAGGCTCATGGTATTGCTTTGGCCCGTGGTATTGAAAAAGGATAAACCTATATAAGAAGAAGAAATTCATTGTGCAAATCATGAGAGTGGGAGTAAGATGTCTGAACTTGAATGAATACTTCTCTATGAAGTATATCTGTATGGAAAGGGTAAAGGTTTGATGATAGATCTGAATCTATGATGCACCTATGAAGAAATGATGAAGCGGGATTTCTAGATCTGAAATGTACTTGTGTTGCTAGATGCGGTATGGAGTGATTGGATCTGTGATGAGGCGAACATCTGTCTGAAGTAAAGGGTTGAATCTGAACCGAATGTCTGATCTGAAGAAGTATGCAGCTCTATAATGGTTGAAGATCTATACGCGAGTTTGCTGAAGAGGAAGCGCGTATATACGCGGCTTCACTGAAGAAAAAGAGCGTATGCGCAGTGAAGTGTATACATATGTATACGCTGGTTGATGTGGACGAAAGCGCGTATATACACGACATCAGTGAAGGGAAAGCGTGTATGCAAACTAGGGTTTGCTGAAGCAAAGGGTATGAAATATCTGATCTGTTCTGCTGTGTTTCTGCTATCTGATCTATGTTGTTAAGTATCTGTTGGTGATGTATGTTTGTGCTTAAAAGTTTGGAAAGGGTCCAGTCTGGAAATATGATGAAATGTGGCCTGCAAGTGGTGTTCTATTGAAGTTGTTGGATCGAGTGTGAAAATTGATGAAACGTGGTCCAAGGTGGTGCTGAAGGTTGTAGCCTTCAGTCAGGGGGTTGTAGCTCCCTTCCAGGTGAGGCTGGTAAACGAGATCGGGGGGTCGTAGCTCCCTTCCAGGAGAGGCTGGTAAACGAGTCGGGGGGTCGTAGCTCCCTTCCAGGAGAGGCTGGTAAACGAGTCAGGGGGTCGTAGCTCCCTTCCAGGAGAGGCTGGTAAACGAGCGCAGGTGGGTGCCTGCGTGCTGGTCAAGTATGCGCCAGCACATATGTTGTAAGATGTTTTCTCTATAATAAAATATTGAAGGCTGAGCAACTGCAGCGGTGGTTTTCTCCCGACTTGGGTTTCCACCTAAAAATCCTGGTGTTCATGTGTGATGCTTTGTGTGATGGCTTATTCTGTTCTTACTGCACTTGTTTAATGTTTATTGGACATCTGATGAATGAATGATGGAATGATATAAGCAAAGAACTAATGACATAACTAGATCTCTGTGTGTACGCTAGTTCCATGAAAGATATCCACGTATATACGCTAGTTTACTAAAGGAAAGTATCGTATGGGTTTTAAGGAATGAAAAGTGAAAAGTTTTGAGTATGCAGTAAATACTGATTCACCCCCCCCTCTCAGTATTTTTCCCAACAATAGATAGAAAAAGAGAACCCAAACAATGCATATCGAATAAAGACATGTCAAGTTGATTTTCTTCCATAGATTTTAAACTTCAGAACATAAGGTCATCTATATACTTAGAATATGTATGACTATTGATGTACTAGATTTCTTGATGTAGAAGAATGTGGCAAATATACAATGTACTTTGAACTGTTAATGAAAAACTAACTTGTGCCCTCAAGGAGCTTATAGCTTAGATATGTAATAGATCTATTGTACCTTTCTTGATATCTCTGCAAGAAATGATTGAACACAAATGAGAACTCCTGCAGGAGGATGGAATAGGATTACATTTGTTCATCATAGAGAATTTATTATTTAATTTTTTATAAAAATAGCAAGAAAATATCTTCAGTAATTTTCAATGCTACCAGCCATTGGTTATAATCAACTACAATTATGATAATCCAAATCACTTAAAACCATACAGCTTAGATATGTAACAAATCTATTGTACCTTTCTTGATATCTCTACAAGAAATGATTGAACAAAAATGAGGACTCCTGCAGGAGGATGGAATAGGATTACATTTGTTCATCATAGAGAATTTATTATTATTTTTTTTTATAAAAATAACAAGAAAATATCTTCAGTAATTTTCAATGTCTACCAGCCTATGCCCCACTAAAAAGTCCTGAAATTAAAACTGCCAAAAATTACCATTTTTACCTCCTCTTTCCAAATCACTTGTAGAGTATCTAAGATGAGAAAAATTTATCATAGGCTAGTGTCCTACCAACCAATGGGGAGATGGTTTCATGGGAACATGAGGAATGCCATTTTTGCACAT
Organism: Pinus albicaulis; assembly: GCA_034641835.2. Classification (NCBI taxonomy): domain Eukaryota; kingdom Viridiplantae; phylum Streptophyta; class Pinopsida; order Pinales; family Pinaceae; genus Pinus; species Pinus albicaulis. Next base: position 224,689 of record JAXQQM020064863.1, read on the forward strand.
CCGATGCTACCCCAATGAAGTAAACTTCTAAATTTTAACTGCTGCAACCAATGATTTAATTTTATAGCATTCATCTCACCTCGATAGGTCTTGGTGTCTAGGCATCCATTTTAAATAGAGACTGGTGATATCTGTTATTATAACCTGGCCTCTCTCTCTTCTTTATCCAGAGACAACCATCATCCATATTATAGCCAATGAGCCCTCAAAGGATCTTGTTCTCTAGCATTGGCATTAATATTGCTATAGTCTTGGAGATGTTAAAGACTTGTGCCTCCACTATTGCAATCTCTCTTCTGAGTCATTCCTTTTACTCTCATTATACTTTGTCATTTCTAGGATTTGAGATTGTTTCCTTGTCTAACTTGTGCCCATCTTTGGATCTTGCAATATTCCACCGAATCCTTAATATACATTAGAATATCTAATAGTTTGTGTATACCCATGAATATTTCAGGGGAGCAGAGGATCAACAAGAATAACCATTGGATTCATGTGATGATAAATCCTTTGAAGGGTGAATGCATCAAAATTAGTGGTTGCCAATAAGTATTACGTAGACATTTGGCTTAGCCCCATAAGAATATTGCTGGGGAATTTACTATTTACTCAAATGACAAGTCAACAAACCAATTCCATACTTCCTGTTACTGTGTCTTTTTAATTCATGACATTTATAGCATAGGAACAATTTACAATTGGGAAAAGGTTATTTTTTGCTAGCTTTATCCCGGCAAATATTAGACTTTAAAATTGACAAGGCCATGTGTGTTGGCTTCCACATTATTTTTTCCTTAGAAAATTGTATTGAGTTTATTGGCTTTCCCTGAAAATGATATAATACTTGGCTACAAGTATTGTTTTGGATAATTTCAGTCACATTCTCTGTATTGAACTATCTTCATCTTTGAGATCTAATTTGTCATGATTTTCAGCCATTGGACATAGCAAGTTTATTTTCCTTAGCCATAATTATGGTTGCAGGGTTGTCTATGAAGACACTTGTTGTAAGACTAACTAGAAAAAACAACTTAAGGTCATACAACACAAAAATGCAACATGTTGATTCATGATTGTCAATTCTAACATGTGAATTGTGATACATAAGTCTGCACTCAAAGATAATATAAATATGAGATAATGTCCCAACGACCACACATATACAACAGTGTGAATACAAAGGGAGTGTGAATTGAGATTGCTAAGTACTGCTCCTATAAAATAAAATAAAAGATCAATTAAGTAAAAAGAAGATATAAACTAAACTATACTAGAAATGATTTTTGTATTATAGTAGAATGAAATGGAAGAGATGAGTTGTGATGCAAAAATATGCAAATACTATTGAAAACAAGAGAATACCCTCAGAGAATTAAAAAATCCTAACAGCAAGACTGAACTTTAGTATCTGCCTATCAAAATTTCAGTTTTGTTCGAGCAGAAATTGAAGGATGTAAATTCAAGAGTGCAAACACAACATGTACAATGGATTAAAACAACAAATATATTAGGCCCACTCTACACAAATATGCAATCTGAGAATTCAGGATAAAAAGAGCAGGCTCCAACAACAATTGCATAGAAGTCTTTATTACTCAAATAGAAGAATGTCATAGCAAGTTGTCATCTCACAAAAGCTCCTACTACAACCTACAAGCTAACAGTACTCACTCTTATTATCTATTTCTACAAATGTCTAACTAGTGTGCCCATCCTTTTCATTTATAAGTTAAGAGAAGGTGTTGTTAGAAAACAAGCTAATGATAGCGTTAGTGGTGCATCTCCCTTGAGCATGAGCAACTCCCTCATAACTTTGCCTTGTATGCAAGGATTTTCTTTTAGAGTAGTGCATTATCATAGTAGATATAACTCCTCTCCTGAAGGTGCCTCATTCCATAAGTGTGCACTCATGAATGCACCTGAGATGATGGTGTTAATCTCCTCAACTAGTGTGCCATACTTGGTGGGTGTGACCCAACAACTAATTCATCTATCCTCGAAGGTGTCGTTATAAGCTTCTAGCTGTATTTAAGAATCTTTCTGACTGGTGTACCACAATCTAGCTCTGCAATCCTGGTGCTTCTCAACTTCTCAAGGCTGAGGTGAGACCAACTCGGACCAACTAGGTAATCTAACACTCTTGAGAATTTTTTTTTCCAATAACCCAAGATTCTCCCCCAACTTGTCAAACTTCCCCTTTGTTAGGAGCTTTGTCAAACTATTAACCATATGAAACTTTGTCAGAATGTGGTCCAACACTACCAACTCCCTAATGAACTTGGAATCTTAGGAAATTGTATTGAATATCAATGTGTTTGAAATGGTCATGACACATTGGATTTTCATAGAGCTTGATAACTTTGATTCTCACAAGAGACAATATTGGGCTTCAACAACCGATTGGTTGACTCTACAATCAAGTTGCAAATCTAGATAGCTTCATAATAAGTGTATGAAACTGCCATATACTTTGCTTCAGTGGAACTGAATGCAATTGTTGCTTTCTTCTTGTTGATTTAATAAAAATGATTTATAAAATGATAATAATGATGTTTAAAATGAGCCTTATGATGGTCTATTTATACACATTGATTGTTCACGAGGTGTAGGGGCATGTTTATAACATCACTGCCCTTGAAAGATTTGTCTTGAAAGCACAGTAATTAGAATTTTATTTATTTAAGCACATTTTTGTGGTGGAATGAAGTTTATCAGATATCTATTTATACTTTGTAGAGGTTTGACTTTGTTTGTCCTTTGAGTGTTGGTGAGGTTTCTTTGTATTTTTTGCATCATAGTCTAAAGTCTTTTGATCTGATTGTTTAACATGAAAGCTTTATGCTTATTGGAAATATATTTGAAATACCTGCATGATCAAGAAACTGTTATGGTTAATTAAATTACTAATTAGGTACTATAGAAAGAGGATGATGTTGAGAGGGCTTGCCTGGGTGACTCTAGGAGCAACCCGGAGGTGGCCAGACAAAGCTCTTCTAAGTTACAAATCTGAAGAGAAAAAACTGGTGATGTATATGTGGTTGCTCAACCTGGGCTGTATGGAAAATCTTGGCAGAGAGTGTTTACCTTTCTGTGTCTTCACGAAAGTAGGTTGTCTGGTCACATAATAAGATCACTACATGTAGGTGATGGTTCTGTAGTAAGTTCTCAGCCTTATCTTTAGAATGGCTAACAGAGAGGATCAGGTTTGAATACAGGATATAATTTGATGAATTTGGAGATTTAGAGTTAAAGAAAAAATTGTGGTGATGTTTGGATGGGTACTAATTTGTAGGGTTTTACATTTTTATCATTTTCTTTGTTGTGCTTTCTACCATGCTACCTAGTTTCTTTCTTGTTTCCCTAGCATTTTAACTTTTTCGATGTCTATCTCTCTATTGTTTCTTGCCCCATTTGAAATGTCATCCTTATTTGGTAGGTGTTTTCTTTAATATTGTGTGAATATTTTTCCATCAGACAGCTTCTGTGGCATTTGTCTACGAAAATAGCTTGTAAGGCCCATTCATCGAGGTATTTGATGAAATGAAATGATTATCGATGATCACCAACTAATGCTACCTACAAAGATTTACTCTAACAATTCTACAGTTTTCCTGTGCCAACAATTATACAACATTTTAACCTCATGAACTAGTCTCCTCTGTTCTCTTAGCTAATGCTATAAGCACTTATTGCTGTTGTCAAAGCTTTTACTCTCTAGTCCCATTGAGCTATTTCAGTTATTTGTGGACATTGATCTATTTTCATTTCATTTCTTCATTTTTTCTTACTATTATGCATTACCTTTAGCCAGTGCCTTCTTTCTTACCTATGATTTTTCTACATAAGCATTCCAGCCAACCAGAGCAACAAGGGCAGCAGGAGCTACGCAGTCCAGCCAGAGCCCAGCAAGGGCAGCGCAGAGGCAGCAGGAGCCACACAGGGCTAACACAAAGACACCATTGAAATCACATGCCCATATTCTCATGAGAAATTAACCTCTCTTAAGCTCGATCTGCTAGAAGAGAACCAACAATATGCCATCCTACTTCCTAGCGCAAACCAACCATTAAGGTATGCAACATTCTTCTGAACCCTCACATGATGATCTTGCTCTTGGAGGATGATCATGACCTCCCTTTAGCAACCCTTACTCGGCCCTCGTACTCGACCTACTTTAGGACTACATCTCTCTTCAGCCCCTTGATGTGCCAGATAGTGGGAATACATGTCAAACATGCTAAGATGTGCCAAGTGATAAGGTATGCCAAGATGTGCAAGGGTGTGTCAATGCGTGTCAGGGACTGTCAAGACAACAAAATGGAGAAAAAAGTTAAACTACAAGGAAATGAACACATAAGAGGGTTAATAAGTCATCAATTTACCTTTTCTAAGAGGGGCATGCTAGGCACACTAACACTAGGCGGAAATAGGTGCCAAGTGAAAAGTCTTAGTGCATTCTAAGTGCCAAGTATTCCTTTGTTGCTTCTCATCTACTTTCCAACAATTGATCATCACAAATAAATTTAATATTAAACCATGCTAAATCATACCAAGGCATCTCAATGTATTCCATACATGCTAAGACTTTCCAAGCGCCAACACATGCCAAGCGCCAATATGTGTCAGGGACTAGTGTTATGCATGTTATGAAGTGGAAGGAAATGTTGAAGAGTGCTAATTAAGGTGTGCTAGAGAGTGATTGTTAGTATGAATCCTTTGTCAAAGTGTACGAAAAAGGACCACTTTAGCTACGCATAACTAATAGCCCTAACAACAAAAGTGGCTGCCAATATCTTCAGATCTGCGGTTAGTTAGACATAAAAGAGCTGCAAAAAACCAGATCTATGCATGGAAAGACATTAAGCAGAAAAAATAAGGGTTTGCTCCATATACCAATAGACAAGACAAGAACAATTTTGAAAGAATTTTTATATTAATGGGGCACCTGGGAGGAAAACAAGAAGGCGTATCCAATTCTCCTCAGTGGGATGGGTTCTTGGAAGTCCTCAGCACTTCAGATCTAAGATTTCTCTCTCTTGTTGGTGTAGAAGACCCACACAAAGAATGGAACTCAAAAGGGAGCTCACACAGCAAATGGCAGAAAATGGTGACCAAGTGTATAGATCCAGAGTGATCTAATAGGCAACAAAAGGTGAAGAATGGTAGGAAAAACCCTCCTATTTATAACAAAATATTGAGTCATTCTAGATCTTGGTGCATGGGTTAACCAGATCTAGATCCACTTTTTATGGAATATTTTATTATATTTGTTGGAGGGAAAAGGTATTTGACTTGGGTCAAATCCCTTAATTTTTCAAAAATAAATAAATAAATGATTTATTTATCTTTTTAAGGAAACGGTTAGAAGATAATCAAATAAATAATGATTTATTTAATTATTTAAGGAAGTGGTTGAAAGATAATTAAATAAATAGTGATTTATTTAATTATTTGTGGGTGATTTTGTCATATTTAACAATGAATATCATCTAAATAAGGTTTAAATAATTATTCCTAGAAAATAATAAGATAAATAAAGGTTTATCTAATTAATTTCTTTGATTTTGGGTTAAACATGACTGGGAATAGTAATTAAATTATGGTTTAATTAATTATTCCATGAGGAAAATCAAACAAATATGGGTTTGTTTAATATTTCCTTTTGGGGTTTCCTGTTTTAACATAGTGAAGGTAATTTTACTTAGGGTAAAATTGGTCTTACATGGTGTACTTGGGTCCATCTAATGACAATAGGTTAGATGACCAAAAAATGGTGTAACAGATTGCCCCCCAGCGTGCGAGTGTTAGGAGCAAATCGTATGACCGAAGTACGTTGTAAGAACTCAATCACCAGACAACAAGAGGGAAGTCAGAGAGAGAAAGGTGAGGTAGATAGTGTGCTGAAGGACTAGACCCTGAGGAGACAAGACTCGCAGGTGCAACAAGTCTCTTTTTATGAGAGGGTACCTGTGCTGAAGGCGGTGGGGGAGGCATACCTATGCCCGCCGAGACAAAGTACAAAAGAATAGTGTGTCTAGTAAACAAGGGACCGAACCATAGAGTACAACTGACATAATCATGAGCCAGATAAAAATACAATGAGGAATCGCACATACATGCTGTGCCTGGGATAACAGCCAGGACAGGTACAATAATATCTGAGTACATGAGATAAATACAACCCAAATGTCCCCTGTAAATAGGGAAGGGCTCACAAAATCTGACTGATACATGCAAATCAAAGAGGCGCTGCAAGTGGCTAAGGCCATCATCATCAAATATCTAGAGCCGCATCGAAGGCTACAAAGAAGAGGTCATCCGGGCATGTGGGGGGCTACCTGCAGGGCCACCCCCTCATGAGGGTTGAGACATCTCACACACACCTGGGAGTCATCAAGAGCTGCTACTGGATCACTAGACCATCAAGTATACGAATCTCGATCATGCTGAAAGGAGCTGGAGAAACAATCAAGTCAAAGGGAAATGAGAGATCCCTTGGCCTGATCCGAGGCACCGAACAAGAGTGGAAGCTGGAACCAAGGTACACCGCCCTCTAGACCTGGCTTCTGGAATGAATGTGCTGATGTCGACAAAAGGAGGTCCGCCATAGGTGAGGCAATGAGAGATCCTCAACTAAGGCATGAGAGGAAATAGTAGAGCGACGGACAGACTGACACTAATGACGATAGTGAAAATGGGAAGGACTGAGTAGCGAATGGACGACTTCCCTTGTTAGAGCATAAAGGGCATGAATGACATGGCAACAACTGACACGATATCATAAGGGATAGGGGACAGTGGAACTGAAGGTCATAATGTGCGACACAAGAGAGAGACCAAGCAATGAAGGATGGAGGGCTATAGTGGGGTACAAAGGGACTCGGTATAGACTCCATGGAGGGAATGATGATTCAACTCGGATGTTCTAAAAAAGGGCGACTCGATGGTGCTGCCACATAGTAAAGGCCCTAATGGGGGACCATGGAAACATGAGTACAAGATGGGAACTCATGACGAAAATCGACACGAACAAAGACAAGTAAGGATGCAAGATGGTGCCCCAAGTACAAGTGTCGTAAGTGAGGAAATTCGATTTTAAGGAGAGGTGAAGTGACCCTTCTTAGACAAAATGTGTCCTGGTGAAGTATCATATCAAAAAAAACTAAAAGATACCCATTTGAGGGCTCGGTGAGAGCTTTCCAACGGTGCAAACGGTTCATCAAATGGGGCTACGGTGTGGTCGCAGCAGTCAAAAGAAGAAACAGGGGTTCTCTTTTAATAAGGCAGTTTTCCCTCCAAAATAATTCATTTGCTATTGTTGTTGTGGTGAATGTAGAGAGGAGAGAAGGCCCTAAATCTTGCGGCGAATGTAGCAGACAAACCGACCGTTGGAATCGAGATCCGTTAGTTGCAAGTAAGAGGCCTAACCTTTCTCTTGCATTTTGATGGATTAAACTTTCAGTTTAGGGCCCAGAATCCCAGAAACAACCCCTCCTTCATCTCTACGACCGGGTCGCACTTTTTGGGCCACAAAGTGCGACCTGGGAAGAAGGTTTCAGGCAAAAAAGTGCGACCTATCCCAGAAATGGGCAGAAAACTGTGACCTAGGAGATGAGGGGGTTTTGGTCCTGTTTTATGGCTGGAAGTTGGGTTTTGGTGTTTGGTTATGGTTTTCCCAATCTGTAAGCTGACAAAGATGATGTGTTTGTGCAGGTATGGAAGATTTACGGGTTAACTGGAGAGAGAGAGACCTGGGGACACTACGGGCAGAGATCCAGGTGGATCAGGGCGTCCGTCGTGTATTGGCCAGGTTTGGGGTTCTAAAGTTTTTGGAGAACCCTTTGATGAGAGCAGGAAAACCGTTATTGGCCCGGATTATCAGTTACTGGGATCCAGATCAGGAGGTCTTTGTAGTGCAGGGGCACAGGATAGAACTGACGGTCCAGGACGTGTATTTCCTGACTGGTCTCCCGCCACTGGGGATGGTGGGAAACACACAGCCAGTATTGCCGCGAGAGCGGCATATCATGGAGTTTGTGGAGCGTCATTGTCGACTGGGTCTCCAAGTCAAGGGGACTCGAATACTGATCGGGGATCTAGAGAGGCTAGAAACCCGTGCAGTGGCCGCAGCTGTGCTGCGTATCGTGGGAAACCAGGCGCTCCATCACATCACTGGGGGGCAGATGATGATAGTGGAGAGTGTGTTGGGTGGGACCTACTATGGGTGGGACCAAATGATGTTGGTGTCGCTAAAGCGACAGTTGTCGCTATGCAGGCGGCAGGTGAACCATGATTGCTCATATGGGACTTTATTGTGCACCTTCTTCTTTGAGAAGATCCCGACTTTGAGGCCTCGTGTACAGCTTCCAGATGGGGGCCCGAGAGAGCCCAAGATGCGTCGTTGGGGACGGCTACTGTGCAGAGGAGTGGGAGGGGCGGTCGGGCGAGTGTTTCGACCTGAGTTTTTTTCCCATTGGGATCAGATGCCATTGTACATAGACGACTATCCCTATAGTGGGATGAGCTACTGTGGAGACCCGGACCTGCCACTTCCGCCTGGTCGAGTCTGGGGGCCCGATGGTAAGTGACAGATTGCTATTCTTGTGTGGGCATGTTAAAGTTGTTTGAATAGTAGTTTAGGGCACTGATTCATGTACTTTTGGTATGCAGATATAGCCCCGGTAAAACCGGTCGAATATATGGGACGACCGGCAGCATCTGGAGCTACAGGTCCGAGTGGGTCGAGAGCGGCGCATAATGAGGATGCAGCTGCCCTGCTGGAGGACATCCGCCGTAGATGCAAAAGGTTTTTGACTGGAGTATCAGAGCGCGGGTGGCAGGGCTTAGACGACCAGTACATAGAGCCATGTGTTGGTCTACCCTCGGAATGGCGAGGTGTCATGCGGCGCATGGCGATGGCCGGTCAGGCAATGCACGATCTACATGCTGTAGGGGTAGAGCCATTGGCCCAGGATCCTCCAGATATTGATTAGGGGTGGGGCATGTGGTGTCCCCTATTATGTATGTAGGGGTAGGGGGTGCCCCCATTTTTGGGTTTTTTGTAACATGTTATGGGCATGTCATATGTATCAGAGTAGATGGACTCTAAACACATGTTTTGCGACACATATTATGGATATGCATTGTTTTTTGATGGTTATGAATGTTATTGTCTTGTATGAAATGTGTGTGATAAATGCCAATCTAGAACATGGTTTGCAATACTATCTACATAGTGATTCTGTTCTCGAGGTACATGGTTAAAAGTTATGGTTTCAAATGCACGTATCAAGAGTTTCACTCGTAAATAGCGTCTAAACAGCACAGGGTTATGCACACGATAAACACCATTTAGTTGCATTACAAGAAGTAGGGAATCCAAACGAACGTGCAGATGGAGGATGTGATGAAAAAGGGCATCGACTAAGAGACCACGCACTGCATCATATTCGGCCTGATTGTTGGTGGCAGAACCAATGCAGACCCCGTTAGAAAGAACAAGGGTATGCAAGGGGGTGAAGATGGCCCAACCTGCCGAGGCTAGATTCCAGGAGTAACGACTTGCACCATCGGCGTAACCGATAAAGGGTGTGGACGGGGGGTCCTGCGAAATGGTGTGACAAGACAACAAATGAGGGGAGGAGAGGCAAGGATGGCAGCGTGAGTGCACAGAAGTCATTGGGCGGCAACCGCGGGAGGGAGTGCAAGGAGCAGGATGACTATGACTCATATACAAACTAGAGGGTGGTATATGAGGGCTATCAGAAGTATGGTGAGGACTCGAGCTGCGGAGGTCACCAGAGACATGGGTGGAGTGATCTTGTGTATGGGTAAAAAAGGGGTGGTCAGGGGACACAACAGGGGAGGATGCAGGGGGGCTAGGCTCCAAGTGTCTTGCAGAGGAGGATAGGTAAAGAATGGTTACAGTGGACTCCGTCATCTGAACATCAGGGGGGGGAATGTCGATGGGAGCGGGGGGATCCTCAGGTTGACCTGAAGCATACTGCGCGAGGATGGGAGAGGCGGATTGATTTTGTTCAACCTCATACTCTCGGACCACCTCTAAAGAGGCGCGGTAATGCGTCAGGTGAGGACAATGGTGGGAGTAATGGCCATGAACGCCGCACAAAGCACAGGGTTTGTTGGTGCGGAGAGTCTTGGGGTTCTTGGTTACGGACGAAGAAGGAATGGAGGCTTCAGGGACCGTAGCTTCAGGGAACGCGACTTTAACCATGGGCTGAATACGGGGCAACTCGGGACAAGCATGGGTGGCATGACCGGCGACATCACATAAGGCACAAGGTTTTGTGGGCGGAGGAGGGGCTAGGTCAGTCGTGGTGGTCTTGTCTTTGGGTGCACCCTTGCGAGCTTTGCCTTTCTTTCCGGGAGCCATCACGACAAGAGAAGGGTCTTGTAGAGGTGCTGGGGGCACAGAGGCAACGGAGGAAGTGAGGGGGACCGGCTGAACCGGTGTCAAAGCCATGTAGGGTTTGGGGTGACCAGGAGGGGTAGCTGCTGGAGGATCAAGGTACCAAACTGGTATGCCCAAGGTTAGGTTAGGGAGAGAGAGGGTGGCCATGACGGGGACAGAATATACTTCGGGAGGGGGAGCCAGGAAAGGTATCTGCCCAGCAGGGAAATGACCAGGAGGGACGGCTCCGAGATGGTTAAGGCCTGGGGGAACCGATCCAGGAGGATAAAGGGGTTCAGGAATACCAGCTGTAGGGGGAGGGACAGAAGGAGGAGGTCTGGTTGGCTGAGATGAAGGGCTAGGAGCGGGTTGCGGAGGGCGAGGGGGAGGTTGCTGACTAGCCGAGGCAGGCCGCTTATGGGCAGCCTGAGACGATTGCATCATGCAAACATTCGATGAGCTGGGATCAGTGATGGGAGGAGGAGGAAGATTAGGAAAATTTCCAAGCAAGGAGGAATCTTTGTAAATGCTGGGGGAGACAATGGTCAAGGAATTGACGGTTTGCTTATTGGTTGCAGAAGAGATGGTCGTCTCAGGTGAGGTCTGAGATTTTGGCTCATGATATGTCAACTGGTCGATGGTGACTATCTTTCCATTATGGGGAAAAGACATCTTGCGAAAAACCGCAGATGGGACAGCGAACATAGCATAGGTGTAGCTTTGCCCCAATAGAATGTTGTAGTCTAGCGGGGCGTCTATGACTTCGACGTCAACGCAAACAGTCTTACCGGCGAGGGTGATAGGACAGTTACGAAAAAGGCCAATGGGTTGGGAGGCATGGCCGTCCCACGCTCGAAGGGTGATCGTGGAAGGGGCTAGCTCAGGGGATCCGAGTTGCTTCCAAACCAAAGTGGACATCACACTGGTGGATGTCCCCTCATCAATTATACAGCGCGAAAATTTGGCGTTCTAGATTTTGACTGGGATTTGGAAGGCGACGGAAGCAGGAAGAGGGAGATGGTCCGATTGAGTGGCGTCAAAAACAATCATTTGGTCATCAGCAGGATCTATAGCACCCACGGTAGATAGTAGAGCCTTCTTTTGGGAAGGGCACGACTGGAGGAGTTCCAGTGTGGAAATGGCAGCAAGAGATTGCGCCAAATCATCTACTATACTATACGAATGAGCAGCTTGACCGGAAGCAGTGTTTCGATGTAGGGGTCCCTTAGGAATCTTGGTATGGAACTCAACCTTGGGTTGAGGGATATGTAAGGGGCCACTGGATGTTGAAGGAGGCTTTGTAGAACCTGAAGAAGGAGGCTCGGGGGCAGACTGAGCAGGAGGCTTGGGGTACTGGCGAGACCGAGTTTGAAGGTGAAGATCGACGGGCGGGTTAGGATCGAAGTGCATCATAAGGATCTGGTAATCAGAGGAACCAGAAAGGGAAGGGGGAGTGGCGACCTGGCTGTCAGGCGGTTGGGTAGCCACGAATCCTTACTGAGGGAAGGGATGAGTAAACACAGCCGGTTGGGTAGTGGCCACATTAGGAGGAGCATGAGGAGAGGCGTGTTGTCCATGCAATGTGGCTTGAGACTCCCACATCTTCTCCATCTGGGGTAAGAGGGGACAATCGTGGGTGTAATGACCATAAACACTGCAACACAAACAAGGATTATTTGTGCGAAGCGGCCTGTCCGGCTTGGGCTGAGTGCCCTGTTGCTGGTTGGCAGTGTTAGGGTCCACACCAGGATTGGGTCCATGGGTACCAGGGGCAGATTGGTTTTGATTGCCTCTCCGCCTTCTTTGAGAAGAAGGGGGATTATTCGCGCCCTGCTGTGCAAATAATTGCCCTGGAGGCAGCTGTAAGTGCTGTTGCGGGTTTTGAGGAGGAAAGAAAGATGGAAGCGCGTATACTGGAGGAGCTGGCACACCAGGCTGAGGATAAAGGTAATGGTTAGGTTGGGAAACATTGAGGTAAGCAGGAGGTTGGGCAAAAGGAGGAGGCATGCCGTATCCTGGATACATGCTACCGGGAGGGGGAAGAGTGCTAGAGGTGCTGGCCCCTCCCTGAGGGAGACCATAGCCCATAGGAGGTTGAGCATACGGATGGGAAAGGGCTCCAACGATACCGTCGGCAGAATGAGATGCCCCCGGGGCATTAGCGCCGCCGGGCCTGGGGAGGTTAGGAAGAACGGTATAAACATAACCAGATTGAGCATAGACTAGGTCATATTTCAAGGCTATTTGGAGGGCGGCTTCTTCAATTTGAGGAAAGTGAGAGGTGACATCTTTGCTGATAGGAGCTAAGAGGGTGTGAAGGAACCAGCCCATGTAAACCCGATCTTCGAAGGGGGGGGCTTGACATAAGCTTCGTCTTCGTCGCCATTCCTAAACATGGGCGGAAAGGCGGGTCGAAGAGGTTTTCTTGAATGAAGTCAAGAGCCCCGTGCCAGTATCGTATCAGAGAGGGAGCTGGAAATAAGATAAGAAGGCTTGGGCAAGGGTCGCAAAGGTGGTATGGGAGGAGGTGGCTTGTTCAACATACCATTTAGAAGCTTCGCCGGTAAGCGTGCGTTGGAACAAATGAAGACGGATGGAGTCATCGGTAATGGAATTGGAGGAACACCACATGTGGAAAGATCGGACATGATTGGTTGGATCTTCTCCAGCAAGGCCTTCGAACTTAGGGATGTCAGAGGGGAGCTTGGTTGGCATAGCAGGCCAACCAACATCGTGGCGGATAGGGTCATTGATCAACTGATTGAAATCGGGGAGGCTAAGGCCTGCAATGTACGGCAGCAAGGGTGTGGCCGAGGTAGTTCCTGTGGCGGTTCCGCTAGTGGCAGGTCCGACATCGGGGCCTGGAGCACCACCAGTGTTAGGCCCTGGACCAGACATGGTGAAGGTGACAGGGGGAGAACCAGGAGGAGAAAGGGAACTCGATGAATCAGGAGAGGAGTCGGAGTGCGGACTCGGAGGACTGGCTCGACGACGATGGGTCGGAGCAGGTCGATCGACCGGAAACTAAGGGTGAAGGCCAAGAAGTCTCCAGGAAAGGTCCCTTGGGGGCGCAATGACAACAGGAAGAAGGATACCGACAGGGGCAGAAAGGGACAGAATCAAGCGAGGTCAAGGGCAGAAAAGGTGCAGTGACAATTGATTTTAGAGTCTTTGCCAGGCGGTGTTAACCAGGAACTTCTTCACTTAGGGTCAGTGTGTGGCATGCGTTAATTTTAATTTTTTAAACCCTTTCCATTTTGAGAGCAAGAAAAAAGTGTGCTGCGTAACTGAAAATAAACCTACAGAGAACAGTATATAATGCTGAAATAACAGAAAATTAATAGTTACTTGTGCATCTATCTAACCCAAGAAGGCAGGTCTCTCAAAACTCAGCTAAAAAAGGGAAAAAATCTAGGCAAAACACATGGACAAGAGGCCAATAGATCTAAGGTCAAAAAGGCACAGGGATCTAGAGGATAAGGCTGCTGAAAAGAGGTGCAGAGCACAGCCAAGAGACAGAGGCAAGGTGGCTGGAAAAAGGGAGGAAATCAGCAAAAAGCGGAAAGGACAGGGGGGAGGTCCTAAAGAGAGGTCCAAACAAAACAACAAGAGGTGATTTGAAAGGAAGAGAGGCTAATTTAAAGGGATCTGAAAAGGAGGTAACAGATCTGGACAAGGGGGAGCTGAAACTCAGAAAAACAGAGGCTGAAATAGCTAAAAACTCTTCCACAAAAAGTGGAGGGTACTGAAGCCCTAGGGGGCTAGGTTCCCACTTAGATGAGCTAAAAAAGATCAAAAACAGGTCAAAGAGGGCTGAAACAGAGGCTGGAAGACCCTGACAGGAGCTGCAGCAGAACCCAGAAAAATTGCAGAAAAATCACTGAAAAATTGGCAGGTCGCAGGTTCTGACCTGTTTTCAGTGCAGGTCGCAGAAAAGGGGCAGAAAAGTGTGACCTAGAGGTCCAGGTCACAGGTTATGGGCCAAAAAGTGCGAACCCCCGTTCCGGTTATCTCGGCGGCAGATTTTCAGAAAATTTGTTGTCTTAGTTGCGGCTGGTGTCGCTTACCTGCGCAATAGGGCCAGAAACACACGAAAGTTAGAAATTTTAATGTTTTAGGGTTTTATGTGAGAAAAAAAACATAAAAATAGGAAAAATAAACAACTGAAAAGAAACCCTAGGGTCTGAAGTAGCTGGATATGCAGGAATATAAAAAAACGACAGCGGTCGTAAATTAAAACCCGTGTGGAGTCGCCATTTGTTAGTATGAATCCTTTGTCAAAGTGTACGAAAAAGGTCCACTTTAGCTATGCATAACTAATAGCCCTAACAACAAAAGTGGCTGCCAATATCTTCAGATCTGTGGTTAGTTGAACATAAAAGAGCTGCAAAAACCAGATCTACGCATGGAAAGACATTAAGCAGAAAAAACAAGGGTTTGCTCCATATACCAGTAGACAAGACAAGAACAATTTTTGAAAGAATTTTTATATTAATTGGGCACCTGGGAGGAAAACAAGAAGGTGTATCCAATTCTCCTCAGTGGGATGGGTTCTTGGAAGTCCTCAGCACTTTAGATGTAAGATTTCTCTCTCTTGTTGGTGTAGAAAACCCACACAAAGAATGGAACTCAAAGGGAGTTCACACAGCAAATGGTAGAAAAATGGGACCAAGTGTATAGATCCAGAGTGATCTAATAGGCAACAAAAGGTGAGGAATGATGGGAAGAACCCTCCTATTTATAACAAAATATTGGGTCATTCTAGATCTTGGTGCATGATTAAAATAATGTTAACCAAATCTAGATCCACCTTTTATGGAATATTTTATTATATTTGTTGGAGGGAAAAAGTATTTGACTTGGGTCAAATCCCTTTATTTGTTAATAATAAATAAATAAATGATTTATTTATCTTTTAAGGAAGTGGTTGAAGGATAATTAAATAAATAATGATTTATTTAATTATTTGTGGGTGATTTGGTCATATTTAACAAGGAATATTATCTAAATAAGATTTAAATTATTATTCCTAGAAAATAATAAGATAAATAAAGGTTTATCTAATTAATTTCTTTGTTTTTGGGTTAAACATGACTGGGAATAATAATTAAATTATGGTTTAATTAATTATTCCATGAGGAAAATCAAACAAATATAGGTTTGTTTAATATTTCCTTTTGGGGTTTCCTGTTTGGACCATAAAAAACCTAATAAATGTTGTTTATTAAGTTATTTAACATAGTGAAGGCAATTTTACTTAGGGTAAAATTGGTCTTACATGGTGTACTTGGGTCCATCTAATGATAATAGGTTAGATGACCAAAAAATGGTGTAACACATATGAT